>CATPAC010000278.1:0-37500 GCA_954871275.1 Leptopterna dolabrata | reverse complement strand
ATCACCACCTCACCTCCCTTCAACCGTACACCTCCACTATTACTCTCCAACCCATCCATTTTTATAACTATCCTACCACGGATCTGAGGGGTCTAGCTCAGCTACGTTTACCCGCAGTGAGGCTGCTCACAAGCATGATCCAATAGACGGTTCGTCCTTCACCAGTTTTCGAGTTGTATTATATCAACAGATTTATGCTGAGCACCCCCCCCCACCTGAGAGAATAATATTTACCCGCAGTGAGGCTGTCCCTGGTGCGGGTGAAAGCACAACGGGCACGTTGGAATTGAACCCCTCTCCCCCTCACGTCAATCGACAATCACCCCCTCACCACCCTCCAACTGTACACCTCCACTATTACTCTCCAACCCATACACACCCATCCATTTTTATAACTATCCTACCACGGATCTGAGGGGTCTAGCTCAGCTACATTTACCCGCAGTGAGGCTGTTCACAAGCATGATGCAATAGACGGTTCGTCCTTCACCAGTTTTCGAGTTGTATTATATCAACACATTCATGCTGAGCACCCCCCCACCTGAGAGAATTACATTTACCCGCAGTGAGGCTGTCCCTGGTGCGGGTGAAAGCACAACGGGCACGTTGGAATTGAACCCCTCTCCCCCTCACATCAATCGACAATCACCACCTCACCTCCCTTCAACCGTACACCTCCACTATTACTCTCCAACCCATCCATTTTTATAACTATCCTACCACGGATCTGAGGGGTCTAGCTCAGCTACGTTTACCCGCAGTGAGGCTGCTCACAAGCATGATCCAATAGACGGTTCGTCCTTCACCAGTTTTCGAGTTGTATTATATCAACAGATTTATGCTGAGCACCCCCCCGACCTGAGAGAATAATATTTACCCGCAGTGAGGCTGTCCCTGGTGCGGGTGAAAGCACAACGGGCACGTTGGAATTGAACCCCTCTCCCCCTCACGTCAATCGACAATCACCCCCTCACCACCCTCCAACTGTACACCTCCACTATTACTCTCCAACCCATACACACCCATCCATTTTTATAACTATCCTACCACGGATCTGAGGGGTCTAGCTCAGCTACATTTACCCGCAGTGTGGCTGTTCACAAGCATGATGCAATAGACGGTTCGTCCTTCACCAGTTTTCGAGTTGTATTATATCAACACATTCATGCTGAGCACCCCCCCACCTGAGAGAATTACATTTACCCGCAGTGAGGCTGTCCCTGGTGCGGGTGAAAGCACAACGGGCACGTTGGAATTGAACCCCTATCCCCCTCCCGTCCATCGACAATCACCACCTCACCTCCCTTCCACTGTACACCTCTATTACTCTCCAACCACCACCCACCCGACCATTTCTATAACTATCCTACCACGGATCTGAGGGGTCTAGCTCAGCTACATTTACCCGCAGTGAGGCTGTTCACAAGCATGATGCAATAGACGGTTCGTCCTTCACCAGTTTTCGAGTTGTATTATATCAACACATTCATGCTGAGCACCCCTCCACCTGAGAGAATTACATTTACCCGCAGTGAGGCTGTCCCTGGTGCGGGTGAAAGCACAACGGGCACGTTTGAATTGAACCCCTCTCCCCCTCCCGTCCATCGACAAACACCACCTCACCTCCCTTCCACTGTACACCTCCTCTATTACTCTCCAACCCATACACACACATCCATTTTTATAACTATCCTACCACGGATCTGAGGGGTCTAGCTCAGCTACATTTACCCGCAGTGAGGCTGTTCACAAGCATGATGCAATAGACGGTTCGTCCTTCACCAGTTTTCGAGTTGTATTATATCAACACATTCATGCTGAGCACCCCCCCACCTGAGAGAATTACATTTACCCGCAGTGAGGCTGTCCCTGGTGCGGGTGAAAGCACAACGGGCACGTTGGAATTGAACCCCTCTCCCCCTCACATCAATCGACAATCACCACCTCACCTCCCTTCAACCGTACACCTCCACTATTACTCTCCAACCCATCCATTTTTATAACTATCCTACCACGGATCTGAGGGGTCTAGCTCAGCTACGTTTACCCGCAGTGAGGCTGCTCACAAGCATGATCCAATAGACGGTTCGTCCTTCACCAGTTTTCGAGTTGTATTATATCAACAGATTTATGCTGAGCACCCCCCCCCACCTGAGAGAATAATATTTACCCGCAGTGAGGCTGTCCCTGGTGCGGGTGAAAGCACAACGGGCACGTTGGAATTGAACCCCTCTCCCCCTCACGTCAATCGACAATCACCCCCTCACCACCCTCCAACTGTACACCTCCACTATTACTCTCCAACCCATACACACCCATCCATTTTTATAACTATCCTACCACGGATCTGAGGGGTCTAGCTCAGCTACATTTACCCGCAGTGTGGCTGTTCACAAGCATGATGCAATAGACGGTTCGTCCTTCACCAGTTTTCGAGTTGTATTATATCAACACATTCATGCTGAGCACCCCCCCACCTGAGAGAATTACATTTACCCGCAGTGAGGCTGTCCCTGGTGCGGGTGAAAGCACAACGGGCACGTTGGAATTGAACCCCTCTCCCCCTCCCGTCCATCGACAATCACCACCTCACCTCCCTTCCACTGTACACCTCTATTACTCTCCAACCACCACCCACCCGACCATTTCTATAACTATCCTACCACGGATCTGAGGGGTCTAGCTCAGCTACATTTACCCGCAGTGAGGCTGTTCACAAGCATGATGCAATAGACGGTTCGTCCTTCACCAGTTTTCGAGTTGTATTATATCAACACATTCATGCTGAGCACCCCTCCACCTGAGAGAATTACATTTACCCGCAGTGAGGCTGTCCCTGGTGCGGGTGAAAGCACAACGGGCACGATTGAATTGAACCCCTCTCCCCCTCCCGTCAATCGACAAACACCACCTCACCTCCCTTCCACTGTACACCTCCTCTATTACTCTCCAACCCATACACACACATCCATTTTTATAACTATCCTATTACGGATCTGAGGGGTCTAGCTCAGCTACATTTACCCGCAGTGAGGCTGTTCACAAGCATAATCCAATAGACAGTTCGTCCTTCACCAGTTTTCGAGTTGTATTATATCAACAGATTTATGCTGAGCACCCCCCCGACCTGAGAGAATAATATTTACCCGCAGTGAGGCTGTCCCTGGTGCGGGTAAATATAATTCTCTCAGGCCAGACAAACTGTATATTCGATTATGCTTGTGAACAGCCTCACTGCGGGTAAATGTAGCTGAGCTAGACCCCTCAGATCCGTGGTAGGATAGTTATACAAATGGAAGGGGATGGGTAGGGGTTGGAGGGATAATGGAGAAGCTGTACATAGAAGGGAGGTGAGGGGGTGGGAGTCGATAGAAGGGAGGGGGAGAGGGGATCAATTCCGACAGACGGGCGGGTGGGTTGGGGAGTAATACAGGTCTTGTTCATTTACTTAATAGATGGGAGGTGAGGTGGTATTTGTTGATTGGAGGGAGGGGGAGAGGGGTTCAAGTTTATCATCTCAAAAGGTAGTCCCGACTACAAAAGATGAGTTTCGGAGGCCTCGTGAGCTCGCGGGTACCCTATTAATGTCGGACTCGGACTCGGCCTCGCCCTCGCCAACAGGCGCGGGGGGAGGGGGTCGTTTGTCGGCCGGTAGTAGTTCGGGTACTGTGGCTCATCATCGAGAGGTGGCGTGGCAGCGCCGCGTCCCGGTATCTGGACGGGTCGAAGACGGTCTCAATCGTGGGTGCAAAGCGACACCCTAGTTGTTACTCGACGCGATCCGTCACTACACGGTCACCGGGGAGGAAGCTGGTTGGTGGGCACGGGGATCCCCACGTGATCCCATCCCACCTCGTCCGCATCACTCCAGTGCCACGTGTGAAGGGTATCGGGATCAACCTCACTCACTGCATGACTGCGACGTCGTTAGCCTCTAGCGCTCGTCCCAAAGCAGTCAATCTGAACCTGTTCCACGCGGATCACCCGCATCAACCCGTCAACGGGTTCGACGCGAGGGGCCGTCGAGGGGACCGGTAACAAACACATTCCAAGAAGCCGGATCAATTATCGGATCCCTCCCCATTTCCACGAATGACGTGGTGTACGGTGTGAGGCAGACCGGGGCAGTTTTGACGCCCGAACCCCACCTATGTGTTGGACTCGGCTTTTCCAGGGGCCGGGTCCACCTCTCAACTCGGGGTAATGGCCCATCATAGCGCATGGGAGCCCAGCCCGGGTCGGTTTTACAACGAAGTGAATCACCCCGTCACTCGGCGTTGTGGGCGCTGTGTAGGTCCCTAGGGGCCTCCCAGCACAGCCCGCCGTCTGTGGCGATCCTAATATCAGAGCCGGCTCAAAGCCGCCGTTTGGACCTCTTGACACAGACGTGTCCCGTTTCGACGGGTCAGTCAGTGGCTGTCGCGCTTGAGCGTCGGAAACCCCATTCGACTGTATTGGGACGGAAGACGATCTCGCGACGTTTTGGGTTCGAGGGCGGCGAGCCACTCTGGTTGATCCTGCCAGTAGTCATATGCTTGTCTCAAAGCTTAAGCCATGCAAGTCTCAGTACAAACTGTATTAAAGTGAAACCGCAAAAGGCTCAGTAAACCAGTCATGATTCACTCGAGTATACATGACTGTCTTTGGATAACTGTGGTAATCCTAGAGCTAATACATGCAACCAAGTCCCGACCAGTCTGACTGGGAAGGACGCTTTTATTAGATCAAGACCAATCGCCCGGCTCGTCCGGGCGTTGCCTTGGTGACTCTAGGTAACACATCAGATCGCATGGTCTCAGCACCGGCGACTTATCCTTCAAATGCCTGACTTATCAACTGTCGATGGTAGACTCCATGTCTACCATGGTTGTAACGGGTAACGGGGAATCAGGGTTCGATTCCGGAGAGGGAGCCTGAGAAACGGCTACCACATCCAAGGAAGGCAGCAGGCACGCAAATTACCCACTCCCGGCACGGGGAGGTAGTGACAAAAAATAACGATACGGGACTCTTATGAGGCCCCGTAATCGGAATGAGTACACTTTAAATCCTTTAACAAGGATCCATTGAAGGGCAAGTCTGGTGCCAGCAGCCGCGGTAATTCCAGCTTCAATAGCGTATATTAAAGTTGTTGCGGTTAAAAAGCTCGTAGTTGGTTCTGCGTGCTACGCTGTCGGTTCGCCGCCTGCCGGTGTAACTGGCATGCCGTGTCATGTCCTGTCGGTGGCGTGCGGGAGCCTTGTCAGGCGACGGCCCTCGCCCTCAAAAGCTTGGGTCCGGAGGCCGGAGGTCCAACCCGTGCGCCTGCTCTCTCCTACCTAGGTGCTCTTTACCGAGTGTCGAGGTAGGCCGACACGTTTACTTTGAACAAATTAGAGTGCTCAAAGCAGGCTGAAATCTCTGCCTGAATAGTGGTGCATGGAATAATAAAACAGGACCTTGGTTCTATTTTGTTGGTTCTTAGGAACACAAGGTAATGATCAATACGGACAGGCGGGGGCATTCGTATAGCGACGTTAGAGGTGAAATTCTTGGATCGTCGCAAGACGCACAAGAGCGAAAGCATTTGCCAAGTATGTCTTGATTGATCAAGAACGAAAGTTAGAGGTTCGAAGGCGATCAGATACCGCCCTAGTTCTAACCATAAACGATGCCAGCCAGCGATCCGCCGATGTTCCTCCGATGACTCGGCGGGGAGCTTCTTCCCGGGAAACCAAAGCTTTTGGGTTCCGGGGGAAGTATGGTTGCAAAGCTGAAACTTAAAGGAATTGACGGAAGGGCACCACCAGGAGTGGAGCCTGCGGCTTAATTTGACTCAACACGGGAAACCTCACCAGGCCAGGACATTGGAAGGATTGACAGATTGATAGCTCTTTCTTGATTCAGTGGGTAGTGGTGCATGGCCGTTCTTAGTTGGTGGATCGATTTGTCTGGTTAATTCCGATAACGAACGAGAATCTAGCCTATTAACTAGGCGTTTTCCGGTGTCCCCGCCACCGGCGACAATCATTCTTCTTAACCCATTCGCCGCGGAAGGCTCCACCCGCCCACCGTCTCGGTGGGCGAAGGCCTTTCTCGCTGTCCTACCCCCCCAGGCGGAAGAAATTTTGCAGTACGCAGTTTCTGTCGGCGTTCGGTAATCGAGTCATAACTTCCTTATTTTTCAATCAAACTTACTTATTATTATCATAACTTCCTTATTTTTCAATCAAAAAGTCAAAGAAAAAATTAGAACGGAAAAAAAACAAACTGAAAACTGGTTTGAGAGGAGCAACTAGGTAAAACACCGTAGCACAGAGCAGAATAAGGACCAGAAAAAAAGTCGTCTCAGTGCCCTCAAAAGCCCCACCGCTCTCCCTCACAACCCATCACTACCATTCCTGGATGAGCAATAAAAATATGACACCTGCAGGAGAAAATTCCAGAGCGCTGACGAAGGGTTGGGAGCTAAAAATAGATTGGGTTGGAAGGAGGGTGTAGAGAGGCGAGGAGAGGAGTGGGAGGGGGGAAGGTCGTTCCTCGACGATAGCAAGCCCCCGAGAGTTTGGTACAAGTTACAGAAGTGTCCGCAAGATGCCAGGACTATGCAGAAAACACGTTTCACTAAAGTGGCTTTTCGCTGAGAGGAGCGGTTTGAGCTCTGCCACTAAAGTGGTTTTTCGCTGAGGGGAGCGGTTCGAGCTCTGCCACTATAGTGGCGTTTCGCGGCGAATGGGCTAGATACCAAATATGTGGTAAATCCATAAGGAATATGTTTTTTAGTTTTCATTGTAAAGGATTCATTTTGGTCATTTTTATTATTATTTTTTTGGTCATGCAATAAACATTCAAAATCGAGATAAATAACGTATGGGTGTTCGAATTTGTTGATAAAGTTTTGAAATTCTAATGTGCTGCCCTCTGTCGGCATAGTGGGTTTCACAGGTTGATGCTCACCACAATATTCCGAATGCTCAGCAAGTTGCCGTTTACTATTGAAAGAAACCAAACATCTTCTGCAAATTTCAATATTTTGCTTATGCTTGGTGATTTGCGTCCTAACTAATCGAGATAGGTTTTTTATGTATACATAATGACCATTGTTTTCATTAACCAAGTATAACAAATCTATATCTTTTTCAGCAGCTCGTTGAGTTGATATCACAATAGGTCTGATTTCTTTCCCTGAGACCTCATAAACATTGATAGCCATACTAGGATATCCTGGGTAGCCATTTTGACTCTTTTTCTCAAACTTGGGGATATTATCAAGTGTCATGGGATATTGAAATCCTCTGAATATTTCATCTTTTACTTGGTGTTTATAATGGCTAACATTCTGAGGGTTTTTTCTCTTGTCATTAATACCACAGCATATGTCTGTGGAGTTTTTACTAACCTTATATTGATTAGTAATAGGGTCTTTAACTAATTTGATTACGATTCTATCCTTATCTGCTAGGATTTCTTTTGGCGGAGAGTGAGGTGTGGAAAGTTCCTCCTGAGAATCTGCATCAAATATCGATTTAGAAATACGTTTCAGAGCATCCTCTCTCGATTCATGGGAATTAATTTTTTCCTCGGGATTTGATTTAATAGTGGTACTGCCAGAAAATTTGTCATACAACCCCTAAATTGCTCAAAGGTTTTAGGTGGTTTGTTAGAGATGCATGGATTTTCACCGAACAAACCAACAATTCGATTATTATCTGGGTGGACTTTTCTTACAGGAGGGGAAGGGAAAAGAAGATTTGTGTGGGGAGGAGTATCAGCGAAAGGCGTTATCATGGTTGGAACATTGTAATATTGTAATAAATCTTCAGGCAGATCCTGGGGTGGAACAGAAGCACGGCTTGTAGCGACTTTGGCAGGTCTTGTTGGTTTTCTACTGATAAACGGTGTTAAACTATCTGTGTATTCGGGTAATTTCATGTAACGTGTGAAATCAAGGCTTTTCTGTTGAGGGTTTACCCTTGTATCATTTTTCCTAGTAAGAGAAATAGCAGAGGCTTCAGCTTTAGGATCAAAATAGCTTTTACTATATTTTTTTTCATTTTTAATAATATTATTTTTATGGGCTTTCGATTTTAAATGTCGTGCGAATAGACTCTTTGATCTATACAACGAACATATACGACAATACTTATATGCTGCATTATTTTCATCCTTACAAGGACGGGTTGTTTTAGAGGAAGAGTTTTGCATCTCGCGTTTTGGAGGCATGGTTCGTACCGAGACGTGCAGTTCTTTACCCTGGCGAAACTCGACGGTCCGAACAATACTAATTGATACCGAGACGTGCTGTTCTTTACCCTGGCGAAACTCGACGGTTTACTGATTGGCCAATCAGCATCAAGCAATAGTGACGTCACTATTAGCCAATCAACATCAAGCAATAATCATGATAGAAAGTGACGTCATTATGAACCAATCAGGAACAAGCTGTGTGTGGTGGGAGGGGTAAACTGTTTAAACCTTACCTTGTGACGTGGTAATCCATCCATGAACCTTTAATTTGCACTAAAAACCACTTTGTTGTTCACTCCCGTGCATAAACCGTTTGTTCGAACTAACTGATAATATGTAGGTATCTACTTGATGATTGAAAAGGACACTAGCACGCTTATAAATGTCTATCCGATCCGATCTGTACCGCTCTTTGCAACTCACTGGTCCTGCTGCGTTTTTTTGATGACTAAGTGATCACTCAGGAAGTCGATAAGCACGTCTGGACCGCTGGACAAGGAGCTCGAGTGGGTTTTAATTCTAACGTCAGGGATCCCCGGGAGAAACTGGGATCCAGATTATTTTGAAATAAAAGCTCGCTGCGAGATTCAATCAATCAACCACACCTTGCCATCAAGGTTTTTTCGCGCGATCTCAAACAAAAATTTTCTCTCACCTGTTTCATTTTTATTTTATTTTTTCATTTTTTTTTCCCCCATTTTTCATTTTTCATTTTTCTTTTTTTCTCAAGCTTGAAAATTCAGAGTTTGGTTCCCGACACCCAATGCCTCGCTTTCAGTTGACGGGCTGGAAACCCCAGCTCGACGGTCGGGCCAGAAGCCCCAGCTCAACAATCGGGGCCAGAGGCCTCATCTCAAAATCGGGCCAGAAGACCCATTTTATATACTACTCACGACTTGGGTTGGAAAACGTATTACACACTCTTGATATTTATAGTAAACAGGCTCCTTGGTCCGAAGCTTGGTACGAAACTGATAACATCATGGATACTCTCTGATAACAGTGTTATGCTCGGACATGCGCACTGCGTACCTTTGAAAAGGTCTATTGTAATTATACAAGGCTATGAAAATCTTGAAATATTTAAAATCGAAGTTCTCTAGCGTTTTCTCTGGCAAACTGGGATGTTTTAATAAGGGCACTGTTTCAATTGAACTTAATGAAGGGGCATTTCCAAAGTTTTTCTGCGCCCGACCTCTACCTTTTGGTTTATTATTCTGTGAATAATACACCTATGTATTCGCTCAGCAAAAAATTGCTATAAAACCCCCTCAAACTTTTTTCTTTTCCGTTTCAAGGTGCGTATATTCCAAAAATGCAATGTCCGACCGCCGTATCATGTCTACAGGCTTTATTTTTGGTCTAAAAAGTTCGTTCTTTCGCACACATGCTCCATTTGGGCCCTAGTTGTGTCCCGAAACTTTTCAACCCGATCGGAAGATACCCAGGGGTGTTATGAGTGAAAATGTGTGTAAAAATAGGTACTTTTTGCGTTTTAGTAACATGTTAGTAACATGAGTGTGATGAATTTAAAATTGGCTTATATTCATCACGGTGGTGTGAGGGAGTTGCCCAGGCGGTTATGATCGAATCACCACCGACATCTAGGATCTTTTTGGTTTGTGTCCAGGCGGTTATGAGCGGATCACCACCGACATCTGGAATCTTTTGAGGAGGTTTGCCTAGGCGGTTATGGGCTGACCACCACCGTCATCTAGGATCTTTTAAGGAGAGAGAGAGAGCAAGGTAGGAGGAGAGAGGAGAGAGAGCTGGTTAGAGGAAGTGTCGAATGAAGGAAAAGGCGCAGGATCCAGGGTTTTATAGGAAAATGAGCCCTCCCCTTCCAACCCCCTGTTAGGGGTTGATGGTGGGGCTCCAGGTTGTGTACCCTGGATCCTGTGGCTTGTCTCCCCACTCGTACCGTTTATTGAGAGCACTTAACCCTTTCCCGCCGGAGCCTTTTACGACCGCCCGACCCCTGACGGCGGAGCCTTTTTTACCTCCAACTCCCCTGGTACCTGAGGAATTCTCGAGTCTGCGACGCTCGACCTTCTCTTTTAGTTTTTCCCGTTTCTCCACTATTCTTCAACTTTTTGACGTAATTCTTTTTGCATTTTGTTCAGGAATATATTATGGACTGAAATGTATTGGGTTTGAAGGGTTTGTACCTTTTTTGTCATTATTATATGCTCATAAACTGGCGTCCATCAATAGTTTATTGTTTTCATAATTTGTCTTATTATTACTTCATTTTCCATAAACATAATTACCGATTCATTATATTACTATACTATACTAAAAGAAAATTTAAAAAAAAATTAAAAATAAAAAATTTAAAAAAAATTAGGTACCTAATTTTTAATTTTTTATTTTTTTTCAATTTTCTTTTTTTTCCCCTAATCTAATTCCCAATGTCCCATCATCGTCAACTCGTAGCTGCATATCAAAACTGTCATCGTCCCAGTGATTTATGAAATCCATTATCCAAGAAGTCCAGAGAAATCACCAGGTCAGAACCAAAAAAATGTGTCGAAAAGTACCACCTAGGAAGTACCCACTCACAGGTACACACTAAACCTAAATAATATATAATTATGCACAACTAAACCTAACTAAATCACTACTACTAATAAGAAAAAAAGAATCACGATATAAATAACGAAGTAGAAAAACGAAAGGTAGAAAAAGTTTTGGAAAACGTCTCAAAGTGAGGTGAAGGGAAGCGTACGTCAACAAATCATACAGTAGACTGACGCTAAAAATAACTGCGAGAGGCTTTGTCAGAATATTTCTGAAGAATCCCTACCACTTTTATGCGTTTTACGCGTAGAATAACGAGAAAAAGGGGTGAACACAGGTAACATGGCTCATCTCGGATGAGAGAGGCTTCAAGATGGAAGAGCGGGGCGGGGGGGGCTGAAACGTGTCATGCGCTATCTAGTAACTCCCCGAGAAACCGAAAAGTAGTTTGAAAAAGTTCTGGTAGATCGCAGGAAAATGCAGGAGCCGTTTGGGGAAACGCGGGCTTCGGGCCCACAGCACTCTGAGCTTTTGCGGAAAAACGCGGGCTTCGGGCCCACAGCACTCTGAGCTTTTGCGGAAAAACGCGGGCTTAGGAGTTAAAGGGTTAATATTTGCGGACAATGTTTGGCGAGAACTTAAGTTGTAAGGTGGAGTGGTTCCTGGAGGGACGCACGACAGAGGTCCCCCCAGTTCGAGCAAAAATTTGACACGCTGAGGGCTACGGTACAGATGGGGGCTGAAGGCAGAAAGTTACAGGGGGGCTGAAGGCCAAGGCAAACAGGAGTGGTGCTGAAGGCAAAGGGTTACAATGGGGCTGAGGGCGCGGTGCTTAAGACTAGTAACATGGCGTGCTTACAGACTAGGCAACAAGGAGCTTAAAACTAGGCAAGGTGTACAAGGGCTAGGGGTGGTGAAGATACTTACAATGAGGGTGAGAAGTTGGAATGGATGGCGAAGTATATACATGATGGTGGGTAGCATATGACTTAGAGGTAGTGGAGGTCATGGTGAAAGGAACAAGGGTGTGCTACGTCGAGGGTCCGTTTTTCGCACCTACTGCGCACTGACGTCACTCACGAGAACTCGCCAGCTACCTGACCCTGCTGCTATACGGAAATAACATAGAGAACGATTACTCATGCGACCTTTTACCTATTAAATCCCTCCATTCCCGTTTCAATATCCTTCGTGCCTTATCGTAAGTCACTGTGAAAGAAAGTACCTACCTACTGAAGACTTTTCATGAATTTAACTGAATTTTCGGGTACCCCTTTTCGAAATGGAAGCATTTCAGAGCATAAACCTTATTTACCAATAATGTAATACAGAAACAAATGACAAATATGTTTATATATGCTTAGCTACAAGTAGACCGTCTTAAATGAACATCTACATATCTATAGGTACATCCAATTAAAACTATAATACATACATTTCATTCTATGAAATTCAAATAAAAAAAACACAGTAAAATACGTGTCCAGTTCATACTATAAAAGAGAAATAGAAGTACAGTTAATTTTTCAATAATTTCATTAACCCAGCATTTTCCTTTTTCAGTGTATCATTTTCATCTTTTAAACGGGAATTCTCTTCATCCAATGCAATCACACGGGCCATGTTATCTGTGAATATGTAGACGACAACCACCACCAACGTGGAGGTTTCTACGTGACTAGGTGGTTATCTCCAGTAGAAGGTTGGAATTGATATAGCGTGTTCAATGGAATCCTGCCTAACCTTTCGCAGTGCATGATCCAGAAGTCGATGAATGTAGTTTGTCTTTCGTTCTTTCGCTAACAGGAGGATTTATTTTCTTATAGTTTCTTATAAACTCTAATTTTCAGTGTAAATCCAGTGAAAACTTCTCGATGAAGTCCGCGACTTAAACGAAACGCGACGTGAGTAATAAAATCGAGTTCCGTTCGCGCTCGGAAAACGGGTTCCCGCTCTGCGGTTTTTAGGGCCGGAGTCATTCTTTCTCCGGGAACTTCCAACGCAAATCTGGTGATATATTTCAATTACTACTTTCATAACAAGGACTGAACACTGCTTGGTAGAATTTGCTACACAGTTTGCTAGAATTTGGATCTCAGATACATACCTATTTTGCCTGTGTGCATGGGACCTGAACAGACATTGAATGAACATTGACCTCTAGGGGTTGGGGTGTTGTACATACCTATGCAACAGCTTCCTCGTTACTCCTTACCCTCCCTTTAAAATCAGTAATGAAGTAGAGTGCCCTCGAGTAGTACATATAGGGATCACCCATATTATTTGTACGTAGCATGGTTTTAACTAGAAGCATGGGCACTACTGATGGTGTTTCCTCGTTCATCCCTAAAACTCCCATACTTTGTGGTGGGCGACCTATTGTCTCCAAAATGAGGAAACTTGAGTTGAACGGTAATAGCGAGCTTGGGCCAAGTGGTGCCAGTTCTGTCCCCTTATTAACGAGACTTGAAATGACACACAATAATTTAATTGGCAGTAAATGCGCCCTCCAAAATTCTGATCACAGTTATTCGTCCCAAAGAGTGGACCGATTCTTGTCTACTCAAAGTCTCAATACTTTGACAGCATCATACTCGGATGAGCTTGGAACATCTAAAAACGTCAAGAATTCCCTTGAAATACTGAGGGATGCCTCTGCTTATGTTGAGTCGGGCTCGCAGTTGCTCAGCACCTCACTGCAGGTTTTGAATGTCCCGGAAGAGGCTATCAATGCGTCAAAGCAGTCACGACCTACGATACTTACTGAAAACATACTTACTGAAAACCCTCCAACTCAATTGGCACCATCTGAATTGAGGAAACAGACAATTGGGGGTCAACCCGTGTCCGATTGCATCTCTCCACGTTCGAACATACGATTCAAGAATATATGTCAAAATGGCATCATTATCAAGGACAAGACCTACCCTACATACCACAAGGGAGATTATGTAATGCTGCTGGACGCCAGAACCAGCACCCCTCCCACAGAGACATGTGTTTTGACAGCAATCTCAAAATATGTCTCTGATAGCCACATACAAATTAAGAAAACTGGTAGACAAAGGTATTGCCTGACGTGCAAATTGAGCCAATCATTTGATACCATTATTGGCATGCCTTACTTGAACCAACACTTCTATATAAGCATTCCCTCAGTCCACACGGAATTTGCAGGAGTAATCAAAGTGAATGATTCCCATTTAGACTTGCAGGAAGAACTGCTTATTTCCCTTAATGACGATATTAACAGTCTGTTTTATATTTGCAAATATGATGGGGAACGTGCAATTAGAACTAATTTTGTTAGGATAAACTTCTCCGGTCCTCACAATCGGAGTTCTGTCAGGATTGGATATTGTCAGTACCATGTGGAACAGTACGTCCCAAAAATAAAGCTTTGTGTTTCCTGCTTCCGGTATGGGCATTTGAAACGAAATTGCAATGCTCAACCAAGATGCGGCAAGTGCGGACAACAGGGGTCTATCCATACCTGTGAAACAGAGAACAGTCGATGTCTTGGATGCTTTGATCGTCATCATTTGATAGGTAATAGAAAATGCCCTCTACTTCAATATTTGATTCTACATGGGGAGGATATTTATCACCTACTACATTAGGAACTACCATAATAACCAGAAACAACACAATGATGGGGCTAATAATAAGAATCCTCATGCCAACTACTACTCAAAGCAGATGCATTTACGCAATGAGTTCCAACACCCACGCACTTGGGCCTCTGTAACTAGACACAACAATCTGCCCCACAAAATACCCCAAAATATGCCAGCTGGAAACCTACCCTGCTCAAAAGCCACCATTAATCAGAAGTTTAGATCAGATTCAGCCCCCTCACCATTGTCAGTGCATACGATGCCATCTATCCCACATCAAGTCAGCCCACATCATCACCCACGATATGTAGCACCAAGATCAAATGTATCTTCCTCAATTAAGCAACACGACAATTACAATATACCTCCCAGAAAGGTATCCACAGCAACTCATGACTTCCCACCTCTAGCTAACTGCCATAATCAAAAACCCCCACGGGAAGATATTATGCGTTGTTCTGAACCCTTTGAGAACATGAACAAAAGATATACTAATGATCTGGAGAGACATGCAAATACAAATTTGATATCAGAAAAGAACTTTAAAGGTTTTCCTCTCAATCCAGAATTAACTATTGCCATCAACAATCTACCGACCCCTCTGAAAAACACTATAATAGCCACAGTCAACTCCCTTATCAATCAACTCACTTCATTTTATAGGAATCATGATGAACACTAAACAGGGAGAACTGAAAATAATGTCATGGAATTCACGCAGCATAGTTAACAAGAAGGCTGATCTACAGCAAGTATTAAGTAACCTGGATGTTGACGTGGCTGTCATTCAAGAATCTTGGCTGAACGATCAAAAATAAATAAAATTTCGCAATTATCAGTCCTTAAGATCAGACAGTGTAAATAGACCTGGTTATAGAGGCTTGATAACATTAATAAGGAATGATATACCTCTTCACACACCTCCTACCACTCTGCAAGTTCACAATGAATTGGAAGTTCTGATTACCCCAATTAAGCTTGTTGATCATTCCATCAATATCGTGAACGTATATGCTCCTCCAAACGTGGTCATTCCGCCATCTGCATGGGAAGAACTCTTGGGTTTTTTTGGTGATGAAACTACTATAATTATGGGTGATTTTAACGCCCAACATGTTACTTGGGGTTCATCAGTTGCTGATCGCAGGGGGAATCAGTTACACGATGAAGTGATGGACTCCTCTGCATTTCTACTTGTTGATAATGATGAGCCAACCCGTCTTACAAGACCTGGTGAATTGTCTTCCGCGCCTGATTTGGCCGTTGTTAATATCTCCCTAGCCCCCAAAACTAAGCTGGAAGTCATGGAGGACAGTCTGGGTAGTGATCACTTCCCTATTGTTCTAAGGGTTAATAATATTAGAAAAATTGCTACAAACCCCCGTGAAAAATGGAAGCTTGATATGGCTGATTGGGATAATTACGAGAAATTAATTATGAAAAGCATCTTACCTCTATTTCACATAGTAATCACAAACGACAACATTCAGACTATTTATAACAAATTTGAAAGCGCAGTTCTGTCGGCTGCTCATCAATCCATACCTAGAAAAAGAATCTGCAGCTTCACCAAAAGTAACATTTGGTGGAACAATGCTTGTAAAGTTGCAGTCAGTGGCAGGATCTTTGCGTTGAAAACGTACAGATTGAATAAAAATATATACAATTTAAACGTGTTAAAAGCAAAAGTGAAAGAGGCAAAAACAGTAATATTAACATCAAAACGTGAAGCTTGGAAAAATCTTTGTGCAAACTTAATGACATCTTCTGAACAAAATGACGCGCCTTCAGCCTGGCACATGCTATCAATTTTGAATGGAACTAAATCCAATAATAACAAATTTGTTATTCCTCAAACGTATCATGATGTGTGCAAAGAAAAGCTATCAAGCATTACTAGAATAAAGCCAGATACCCCCTTCATCATCCTCGATCCGATTGGCAATGAAAACATGTTTACTCTCAAAGAACTAGATAATGTTCTTGATAAAAGAAATAAGGATACATGTGCAGGGCTAGACGATGTTACATATACAATGATACGACACCTTCCACAGCTAGCTAAAAAATTGCTATTAAGTATTTACAATTACTGTTATTCACATAGCTACATGCCTGATCAGTGGAAATCTGTGAAGGTTGTATATATAAAAAAGCCCAACAATGACCAATTAAGTGCGGACAAGATTAGACCGCTCTCTCTGATATCATGTTTTGTAAAACTACTTCATAATATGGTTCTCATAAGGATGGAAAGGTACATTGAGGACAAACAGATACTATCCTCGGGGCAACATGGTTTCAGAAAAAAACATTCTACTCTGAACTGCTTGACCCAAACTCAACTCAAAATATTAACAGAGCAGGACAAGGGCAACACCACTCTATGCTGCTTCTTGGATCTGAGTGGTGCTTTCAATAACGTTAACATTACTACCTTGACTCGAGAACTAATGCACTTGTGTGTACCACCACACTTAGCGGCCTGGGTAAACACGTTCTTTAGTTCAAAAATTTACTGTGATGGGGTAAACACTGCTCAAGGCACCCAGGGATTGGATCAGGGCAGCGTCCTCAGCCCTATGTTGTTTAATATTTATGTCAGCGCAATCCATAGACTGCAGCTTATGCCTGAAATATCTATATTTTCATATGCCGATGATTTTATGGTAATGGTTTGTGGCAAAAACCCATACAACAACAGAGAAAAAATGAGAATAGCCCTCACAGGAATATCCCATGCCTTTGAAACTCTTGACTTGACCATAAACTTCTCCAAAACTAAGATGATTTCTTTTTTTGACAAGCTTCCACTTCATCAAAAACCTGATCTCAATATAGCTATTGGTAATGGTACTGTCAGCGTAGTTGAGACACACAAGTACTTGGGAGTTATTATCGATGAACATCTACGAGGTAGAGCGCACACTTCCCATATAATCTGCAAAGGCCTCAAAGATATAAATGCGTTAAAGGCAATGAAGGCTACATCTTGGGGCAATCATCCAGATATCCAAGATCAACTATACCGACGAGTTATTCTACCAAAAATAACATATGCTATTCATATATATGCATGGGGAATTAAAAAAAACCTAGATAGACTTCAAGTCTTGCAAAATTCAGCTTTGCGTCAAATTGCGGGTGCGGTAAAAACCACCCCTATCCCTGCACTGCATGCTGTCAATCAATCTCCTTTCATAATTAACATTGCCAAATTTGAATCTAAAAGATGTTTAACAAGATTATTCATATTCGACCAAGACATCAGAGAAACAACTTATCTTTATGCACATTCTATACGCAGCCCACCATCAACTGCATACCAACATTATCGCACTCAAGTAAAGGAAACTCTTCTTCTTCTAACTAATGAACGAGCCCATTTGCTAGAAACAAAAGAATTGGCATTTAGAGTACCCTATAACCACATGATTTCAGTATACCCCATTATACCTGCTATAGAAAAGAAAGATAACCTAAGCATCCTTGAACTAAAAAATTTGACCATGGAACATATCACCAACAAATTCCCTCCTACAACTAACTTTGTATATACTGATGGTTCAAAAAATAGCGAAGGACATACTTCATCAGCCTATTATTGCGAGTCGCACAATCTAACTTTTGGAATGAAAATCAATCCCCATCATTCTGTATACTTTTCTGAACTACTGGCTATCTACCTTGGACTTGCACACGTAATAAAAGAGCATGATACATCAACAACTGTACTCTTACTGAGCGATTCAAAAAGCGCACTAGAACATCTACAAAATGTGAAAATTGGAGAAAACCCAGACAGCATAATACAAATGATTATTTTAGCTCTGTATGACCTCCACTCCAAGGGCCTTGAAGTGAGTATGCAATGGATACCAGGACATTCAGACATACATGGCAACACCCTTGTAGATTCCGTCGCCCGGGCATTTTCCTAATATCCCGGAAAATATTTTCCTTCGACAGTATCCTACAAGGACATTGTAGGTATACTTAGAGGTGAGATGACTCGACAGTGGAAGGACACATACAATGATGGCTCCCTTCACGCTGGAGGCTGGACGAGAGAGATAATCCCTAACCCCACTGTAACACCATGGTACCGAGGAACGGCAGAAAAACACAGATTTATCACCAACATAAACCGAGTGATTTTGGGACATGGCAATTGTGCTCTATTCAAATACAGGATGAAGAAAAAGGAAAATCCATACTGCATACACTGTACAGAAAGAACAGAAACTGGAGACCTACAACACTTGATGAACAACTGCACAACTTTCCACCATCAACGTTCTCAACTTTTCCTACCGTACAACACCACCGACATGAGAGATCTAATAAAAACTAACGACTCCACTACCCTCAAGAAAATAAATGATTTTATTACCAACAACAATATTCAAATATAAATATTAGAAAAAGAAGTATAGAATATCAAGTAAAACAGAACCTGTGACTAACATGGCCGCGGCCGAGTCAGATAAACGGAGAAAAAGAAGAAGAAGAAGATAGCGTGTTCAATGTAAATGCTGATGATAATTAAAGACTAATTATAAAGTGCGAACTAAAAGTATTATATATGTTTTATTATTCAATACACCTTAACATGGCGCAGTCGAACGTGAAATGTTGCGAATTTGGAAGTGTGTGTAAATAAAAAAATTAAAACAGTGAAGTTCCTACGCAAATACGGTCAATCAAGCAAGTTAACCTCAAAAGTTCGGGACTAATCCACGAGGGTCTGCCTGAAATTCCTGGCAGTTGTTGAAAATAGCAGAACTCCTTGTTAACTACTCTGTGTCCCACTGGCACTAACCCACTATCATGGCGTTGGAATTTCGGCCTCCTGGGGAACTACGGTTGGATGGCAACGTGAGCCAAAACTTCAAGACGTTTAAAAGTGAAGTAAAGATATTTTTCACCGCCTCTGAAACCTTCAAAAAGTCTCATGACGTTCAGGTGGCTAGGCTCCTCAACCTTATTGGGCCAGAGGCTCGCAGGGCGTACGAAGCGTTATACATATCCGGTAAAGAAACCGTTGACTCCGTCTTGGATGCTCTGGAGAAGGAGTTGGTCCCGTCTAGAAATGAGGTAATGATTCATTTCAAATTCTTTAAGCGGGTGCAGAAGGATGGCGAGACTGTTGATGTCTGGATTAGAGCTTTGAAAGACTTGATCGTCGACTGTGATTTTGGTGATGCAGAGGAAAAAATTCTAAGATCTCAGATCGTTCTGGGTGTGAAAAATCTCGAACTTCAAGAGATATTACTACGTCAAAATATGGATTTGAAGAAAGTGATTGCCGCCTGTCAGGCTCATGAAGCAGGTGAAAGGTATCGCCGAGAAGTCAACAAAGAAACACGCGCATTGGAGGAAGTGCGAACGCTTGATCAAATCAAACATAACTTCAGGGATGGACTGAAAAACTCCAACCAGGGCTTGGTTGACTCCGGTGGCAGGCAACCCACATCGGATATCGATGCCTCTGTTCCTCGTCGTCAAATAACTGGGTCAAGAGGTGAAGGGCTGATAAAATACTGTCGAAATTGCTCATTTTCGCACCCCATTAATCGCTGTCCAGCTTTTGGTCCGAATTTGGAGGTGTACGATGAAACATCGAGCAGAGACAGACAAATTTGGGAGGGTAAATTAACCTCGCGTGACACAGAAAAAGGTTGTTATTATTATTCCGCAATTATTATGATTATTCCATCAGCTAACTTTTAGTATTTACTAAAATCGTCTTTCTAGATCCTGCAGTGTTTTCAGTTCTTTGATGTAGGTAAATACCTATCTGTTTTTGTTGATAATGACGAGAACCGTCCCCTTCAGGGAAATTATTATTAGCGAATAGGAAGTGCCGGGCGCGAGATTGCGCGGCACTGCTGACATATTCAACATCTCTGTTGTTGAGCTACAAAAGGAAGTGATTTGGTCGAGCTAGTTAAAGAAACCATACAGAAAAAAGCCCCTAGTCGACCAAGGGAAGTGGCTAGAGCAAAAAAGTAGAACTCGGAGCAGTGGACCTAAATGCTGCTGCCTCATGTCAACCAGTGGACGTGCTCACAGTTACAGGTAAGTAGAACAGTTTATTTTGTTCATAATAATTATAAGTAAGTTTGTCGGCGTGCAGTGAGCCTAGGTCATAGTGGGTAGGCTGATCTGATTTCAAATATCACGCCCCCAACCAAGTTCTGTGGGGTGTCCCTCTAAATACCACAGACCCAGCATTCGGATTCTTGTACATGAGAAGTGTACTTAACCGAATATCATATTTTCATGTACATAGTTATTACCTACTGCAATTGCCAGTTGAAATATAAAAACCACGCAGCATGGCTTTTCGAAGAAATGACTAATTTTATGTAAAATGTGATGTTTGGGATATCCCATTCAAATATGGGCAATCTTAAACTTATTGGGTAATTATAGGTATTCAAGTATGACGCTATTCGGTATGCATCAAATATGGGCATAGGTAACAAATTTTTTGTTCCATTTTTTGCCGAGTAACACCTCGGTTTGTAGATTTTCCAACGCTGAACACGATGGTGAAGTCAGAATTGCGATATCCCATTCCGTTATCAGATTAGAGCAGACGAACCAGGAAGAACATCTCAAGAAATAACCACGTTCCTTCATCTTCAAAGTGCTCCAGTTTGAGAATGGAATGAGATATCGCAATTCTGATTTCACCATCGTGTTCAGAGTACGAAAACCTTTAAAATGATGTGTCACTTGTCAGACTGTTTCATTTTGGAAATTTATGACTAATTTTTCCCCCCTTAGAGTGACCCGATTCTGCCCATCTACGAACTTAGCCTGTCGATTGCCAAAACAGATTTTTCGTGCAAATTTGAACTTTTTATCTCAATTCTTTCGAGAGTTATCGTTATATATATATATATATATATATATATATATACCTAAATGTATACTTGTGGCGACGATCATCTTTGTAAGCCCCAGCCAGACTAGCCATATTGTGAGAATAACCATCAAATGAATTTCCTACAGGATTGGGCCTTCAGAGTGCATCTCAATATATCTTCCTACTATAGGGGCGACTAAGAGGCTATTGCAGCCCACAGAACAGGAGGAGAAGGTTACCTCCTCCCCTTGGATTTTTTTCATACACTCATCACTTGTGACAGTGTAGAAGGCTTATTCCGATGCATTAATTCAGTCATAATAATCGTGAAAGGGTGTCCTTCAGCTGTTGAAAGTCATCATTCTGTTTTATCATCCAAACGTTTGTGTACAACAGTGAATAATGTTTATTGCTATGTGAACGCCTCGTTTTAAAAAGTGCGCGAAGCTCCTGCTCCTGTTGCTCAGTATTCTATGGGAAGATGGCCGTGTCCTCTGGTTTCACAAGTTGTTAGTTATTTTCCGCGATGCTTCAATATCTCACACAATAGAAGTGAACGTACCTAGTATAGTAGTGTTTTCTGTGGAAGTGAATAGAACACGTCATTAAACAACGAGAAGGAGAAAGGAATAGCACCAAACAACAACAAGTTGGAAGGATCGTCTATGGAGAAACCAGAAAGTTCGTGTAAGAAGAGTATTCACGTAAGTTCCCTACGAATATTCAGTAATGCAGTACCTACTTTTTCATGTATGGATAAATTGTTTGAGGTAGGATCTAATGAGGTAGTCGTCAATTAGTTCCTTACAACGTAGTAACGTAGGTACCTCCCTAATTTCGATCCTCAAGTAGGTAGTTAGTGCATAATTATGTTGTAGTTAGGCAGTAAAATTGTGCGGTTCATCTTCCTTTGGGTTCACTAAATATGTATGTGTATGTGATAGAAGCTTTCAAACGTCATCACCCTTTGAATATTGAGGTATAATATCGTGTAACCTCTCGCACACAGTCACGTATGTACGTCGGGGTTGGGCGAGAACAGGATTTTCCGTGACGGTTCAGTATTTCGTTTATTTGTCGTGTGTCCCCGCTGGTCTCCTCCCAAGGACGTACATAATGTTTCCGGCAGAATAGGTATGTACCTAATACCATCCTCATCGATATTCCGTCGATTTTATCTCCTGATATCCTTGTTGATGTTCATCCCCTGCTGTCAGTTGACAGATGAGTCAACATTCTGATTAGAGCCCCCCCAGTCGAACAACAAATATGGGTAGGTAGGTAACGTGATTATAAAAAATTAGATTGATGCCGAACATTCAGAAATAAAAAACGATAAAATTCGATATATGATTAGAAAATTGCATGAATTAGCGAAGTGTTGAAGAAATTAGTCCAAAAGTGTTTTCTGTGGTCAATACCATCGAGCTCTCCCCAGGATTTTTTTTATTGCATTTTTCGGATTCTCCATACCTTGAAACGTAAACCGTCAAATTTTGAGAATTTGTTTATTTCATGCTCGATTCCAAAGCCTCATTATTTCAAATAATAAACAAAAAACGGTAGGTCACTGCAAACACACATCTGACGATTGACGTAGTACCCCATGCATTTGGTCGTACGATGAAAAATTGATTGAACCAATAATTGATTGGGAGCAGCAACGTAAAATTTCAAAAATGCAAGAAACAGTAGTTGGGTGGGAGCCAGTCTTGAGATTAAATTATTAGGAAAACGCTGCAAATTATTACACAACGTTTATTATTTACCTGTACAGATGCCCCTTCTGCGTAAATAACTAGTTTTCTGTGGTCAGTACTTACACTCCTACTCCCTCCAGCCCGGGAATTACATTTTGTAAAACTGCGTGGGAGTCAATAATTCTATAGTGAACACATTTATTTTTTGTAATTCATGAAGCATAACGCTTGTTCAAGTTGGAAAAGTACCTTCCAACAAAATCCAAAAGATTCTGTGTTGTGTTGACTAGCCCAATTATGACAGTACTTACTACCAGAAAATTTTGAATTGTATAGGTACCTGTGTAAAATAAAGGAACGTACATAACATAAAAAAATGAAGTGAGCTATTTCTCATTCATTAGGTATCAACATAATTTTTCCAAAATATACAGTACACATTTTTGAGTGTTGTCTACCTACATATTGTGTTGATTTTACTTAGTATTGGTATGCAAATTACGAACATTCAACTCGTTTGTGGTTTCAAGTTCGCACGCAAAATTATGAAAGTGAATATTTAAAATACGGTAGGTCTCTGCAAAGGGACATCTGAAGATTTTTGCAGTATCCATGCATTTGGTCGTACGATAAAAAATTGATTGAGTGAACCAACAATTGATTAGGAGGAGGAAGGTAAAATTTAAAAAATACAGGAAATAGGACTTCGGAGCCATTGAGATGGAATTATCAGGAAAACGCTGCAAATTATTACACAACGTTTATCTTTTATTTTTTGTTTTAGCAGGTTTTGTATGTTGGGCTCAGCTTAGCCACCACACGCAAAAGAAATGAGGTATTTGTTGTTGCATCAATTTTCAATATTCACGTACGAGTACCTTACGTACGTTCCTTCGACAGTTGCACTGATATTTGGAATTCCATCAAATTCGCACAGGACGCAACATGCAATTTTCCATGTGAATCCAAACCCTATTTATTAGCAATGGAGCCTGTCAAAACCATTCCCCCACCTTCTACCGATGACTTGATTTTGCTTCTGATTTTGCTAATTATGTGGTCCGTATTTTTGCCAGGATACCTCGTCACCCTCATGTAGGTTCATTAAAAAAAAAAAATTTACATAACCTTTTTTCAGCAGGCGCCAATATCTACTTTGGAATACCGAAACGTCAACATGTCAACACACGAAGAACAAGTTACTACCGGTTTTGCTGACAATAAAAATGAAAAACTCAAGAACCCACCGAAACTTCTCTCGTACACGACCCAAATATGGGTAGGTAAGTTAATTATAAAAAATTACAAGCATTCAGAAGTGTGTAAAACAGGTACATTAACCCATTAACGCCCAATACTTTTTTCTCTCGATATTTTGAAATTTTTTTTTAATATTCTGACTCCAAATGGTCCTCAGAACACGGGAAAAATGATTCAATAAATCTCGTGGTCAAATTTCAAGGCTTTAGGGCACGTTGCCATATGGCAACACTGGGCGCTACAAGAACTTTTTTCCATTTTTTCAAAACTGAGATTTTTACAACGGGGATTGGTATAAATTGATCTGAATTACAGTTTCAAAGCATTGTTTTTATTTCAGTCTAACAATTTACAATACAGGAATACAGTTAGTCTCAATAATATAGTGAATAGGTACTACTTAAATAACGGAAATCAACTTCCTGTACAGCATAGAGGAATGCAATGTCTAAAAAATATTAGGAATTATTGACTTATCACAACGGATAATAGTAGCACTAGAAACTTATCACAATGCTCCATTTAGGGAAAATCGAATCAAGTAGGAACTAATAAGTGAGACTTGGTAGGCTACATGAAATACTCAGTGGCAACTCAAAATGTAAAATAATTAAAACGTGTGTAAGCATAGAATCCAAACCTCAATATATAAGTGCACAGATTTAAGTTTGCTGAGTATAAAATCTTGAAAAGCAGCTTATGCAAAGGCCAACTTTGCATTTTTGGCACATGGTTCTCATGATTGACGGGCAATCTTTACCAACACATCATTTTTTCCTTTCACCTTCGGTTTCGCGGACGAAGCGCCCTTTGTGGTCGAACCTCACCTCATTGAAAACATTTTTGGCTGTTTTGGGCTGGCCAGCTGGTCCAGGATGATATATGCTCTAGGCTTCCCATATTTTGTCAAGTAGGTGATCACGACTGTTCTTCGAAATTCTGTGAGATCGGATGGTCCCGCTTATAATAAATCCGCATGCGCTGGTCATAAGAGAGTCAAGCGGCCAGGTGAAAATTGGCCACCACCATTTCTTCCCATTTATTCCAATGCGGTAGTGCATTAGTAGCACTCATAGGGAAGTTTGGCCTTACCTCAACAAGATCTCCTTGTATCCATTGAGGTTTCGTCCTTTTGGATAGTCGGTGCCTAATCCATTGCAGGTCTTCAGCTCCAGCACGAGGAGCCACGGTGTTTTGGTGGCTATGGGGGGGGGGGGGGGGGGGGTCGTAGCTGCAGCGACGGTCGAGCTGTGGGCTGTTGCTGAACTTGTCGTTTGTGGTTTCAAGTTCGCACGTAGGTATATTTTGGTATATTTCTTTCAATAATGGACCTCTTGAATCGAGAATGAACAAAAAAGGAAATGTCGTTTCCCCTCCCCCCCACACTCAAAATGATGGTTTATGTTTCAAGGTATGTAGAAAAATTATGAAAGTGAATATTTAAAATACGGTAGGTCTCTGCAAAGGGACATCTGAAGATTTTTACAGTATCCATGCATTTGGTCGTCCGATATATTTAATCCAAGGTTACGATATTTTTATCCATTTCGATCCAAGACTAACAGAAGTAAGGTTGCTAAAGGAGGGAACCCTTGCATCTGTTGATGAGGGATGGTTATGTTTTATATGTGGATTTGTCGATTTGGTAGATATTAGGAAGATATTATTATAGGTGTCATGAAAACTTCCCCTAAAACGCTGCAGTCCTTGTCACATGGATTTACTATTCTATTCAACGTACAGAAATGTTGGCTGTTCATTTATTGTTTCTTTCACGTCTAATGATTGGAACCTTTTCATGGTTTTCACCAATGTTGGTCGCAAAAATTAGAAATGGGCTCCTATTTTTGACGGGTCATCTTCGATCGTTGAAACTGTCATTCAGCTATAGCTACTGATTCACCTGTAGTACTGCATTCTGATTAATACACATTTCTGGTGATGTCACCCGTTTTCACATATTTTTGATCTATACAAATTGAATTTTGGGAGTTGAAAATACAGTTCTTCACTTTTTGTCAACATCAACTTCACATTATTGGACTCGTCACCCTAAAACATCTAAAACGATACCTCACATCCCCAAGTTCACTACAATCAGCCAATTTTGCACCCAATTTCACCGCTAATACCCCTGGGTGTTTTCCGATCGGGCTGCCAAGCTAGGGGACATCACTAGAGCCCAAATGGAGCCTGTGTGTGAAAGAACGATTTTTGTAGACCAGAAATTGACGTAGATACCTACCGATGACACCGCTACAGTTAGGTGCTACAGAAAACAGTTCGAGAGGTGTTAAAAAACAGTTTCCCTAATGTGATGAATTTAAATTTATCATCACGGTGGCGTGAAGGAGTGAATAGATGAGAGCGAGGGGAATTTCACCTAGGCGGCGGTAATCCACCGATGTAGGTGAGAGGAAGGAAATTCACCCAGGCGGCGGTAATCCACCGATGTGAGTGAAGGGAGGAATCTCGTCTAGGCGGCGGTAATCCACCGATGTAGGCGAGAGGAAGGAAATTCACCCAGGCGGCGGTAATCCACCGATGTGGGTGAAGGAAGGAAGGTGCTTGTCTAGGCGGCGGTAATCCACCGATGTAGGCAAGAGGAGAAGGTAGGAGGTGAATTCCCAGAGCGGCGGATACCACCAGGCATCTGGGAGGAGGAAGGTAGAGAGAGAAGAGAGAGCTGGTTAGAGGAAGTGTCGAATGAAGCTAAAGCTCCAGGATCCGGGGTTATATAGGACTTGGAGTCCTCTCCCTCCAGCTCCCTGCTGGGAGCTGGTAGTGGGGCACCAGGTTGTGTCCCCCGGATTCTGTCGCCTGTCTCCCCACTCAGATGTTTATTGGCGGAAGGTAATTTTTACATAGGAATATTGGTGAGAGCTTTAAGGTTGTAGTGGAGTGTTCCCGGGAGGGACTCACGACAGAGGTCCCCCCAGTTCGAACCAATGATTGAGGTAGCTGAAGGCCCAAGTTGATAGTGGCTGAGGGCTGCGGAAACAAAAAGGGGAGCTGAAGGCGCAAGGATACAGGAGCTGAAGGCTGAAACAAACAATGGTAGTGCTGGAGGCAGAAGAGTGATTGGAGGTGTCTTAAAGCTAGGGTGACATACAATTAGTAGAAGAAGTGACATACAATAAGTTGACATAAGTAGACAAACGTAGGCATAAGGAGACTTAAGTAGCTAAGTAGATGTAAGTAGATGTAAGTAGATGTAAGACATAAGTAGGTGTAAGACATAAGTAGATGTAAGTAGATGTAAGACGATGGTGGGAAACATATGTACAAAGAGGGTGTGATGAACAATTTGATGAGGTGACAATATTTACAAGGTGGTGAGTTCGATGATGATGAGGATAGTATGTTAGGTATTTACATTAGATATTTACAAGTATTTACAGGTACGTATGGACAGGTATTTACAGGTATGTACAAGTTTTTGGTATGGTGTCAGGGGAGACAAAATTGAGCGGGGTTGCGAGATCCGCCGTTCCCTGGGTGTGGGTTGTGTGTGGTTTAGTGTGTTGAGTGTGTGTGTGCTGTGCAAAGGTGGGTGTAGTGTGTGGATGGGTGTTGATGATGCCCGCTGCGACGAAGTGGCCACGGCGGGGCTGTGAGGTTCGGTACAGTGTCTGTGGGATAATGGAACACAAACACTGTCCCGAAATCTCAAGGCCCCGCCGTGATTTCTCAGAGCGGGGCAGGGGACTTGGCCGCCGGGACGCGGGGCGAGGGACGCTCCCGTCGTCTGTTGCGGCGCCCGGACCTTTTCGTCCCGGCGGAGGCTATTACGGATATCCCCGGCGGCGGTGGGGGAAGAGGGGGTGTTGAAGGTTTGGTGGGCTGGGGTGGTTGTGGGGTTGAATTTAAAATTGGGGGGTCGAAAATGGAGTGAAATTTGGGGGGCGGGGGTTGTTGAAATTTGGGGGGTGGGGGTTGTTGAAATTTGGGGGGCGGGGGTTCGTTGAGGACGGGGGTTTTGATGTTTGGAAGGGGTGGTGGCATAAGCAGGGTTAACTGAAGTTGGTGGAGGAGTGGATCGATAAGGGGGTCGGACGGGACGTAGGGGGGATGTACCCCGGTGGCTTTTGCTGCGCGAAATTCGCGCAGTATGCGCCACTGGGGGTACTTCCACCGCCGGGGCCGGGGAGGAAGTCCGGAAATCCTTCGCGGGAAAAAGTGAAGCGATGCAGTAGGTCCGGGCGAAGGGGGTAGGGGGGAGAGCGGGTCCGGGACGTACACGTCCCGGAGTATCGCCGCCATTTCCGGATCCGAATCGAAATCCGGAAACGGCGACGGGGGAGACAGATTCGGGGGAGAGAGGTGTTGCATTGCAAACAGACGGCGGGAGACTGATAGTGGATGTAGGTTGAGGGAGAACAGGGGCGGGCTTGCAGCGGGCGAAAGGGACGGTGTGGGGTTTCCCGTCCATTAGCAGGGTCGCGGTGGTCGGTGTTGTGCGGATGACTTGAAAGGGCCCGGCATAAAGGGGCTGAAAGGTTTTATGCATGCCGGGCTCTTTCAAGTACATATGCGTGGAAGTGTAAAAGCGTTTTGGGTAAGTGGTGTCGTTTGTCGGTGTTGAGGTGTGTAACGGTTCCCTGTTAATGGACGGGGTGTTGTGTGGAGGGAAAATGTCGGCCGGCAACCGAATGGGGTCTCTAAATGCGTGTTGTGCGGGACTTGTGTTGTCTGAAGGACGGGCGGAAGTGCGGAGGCTAAGTAGAACGTAGGGGAGGGTTTTGGTCCATGAAGGGGAAGTGGCTGATGTGGAGATGGCTTGCTTGAGGACCGAGTGCCACCGCTCTATTTTCCCGTTGGATTGGGGGTGATAGGGAGTGGTGCGGATTTTCTGAATCCCGAGGGAACGGAGGAGGTCGGCAAAGTGGGCTGATTCAAATTGCCTCCCCTGATCGACCGTGAGTGTCCGCGGACAACCGTAGCGGCTGATCCATTGAGTGAGGAAGGCCGCGGCGACGGCGTCCGCGGTAATGTGGGCGAGTGGGATACACTCTACCCAATTTGTCGCACGGTCGATCATGGTGAGGCAATACCTCTTCCCCTCGGAGGGGGGAAGGGGGCCGACCAGATCCATGTGGACGTGTTCCCACGGGAGAGAATCGGGGATAGGTTGAGGAGGTACATGCGGGTGAGCCGAGACCTTGAATTGCTGGCACCTCTGGCACCCTAGAACCCAGGTACGTATATCCGTGTTCATATGGGGCCAGAAGTACCGCGTTTTGATGAGGTCCCGGCTTGCCCGGATGCCGGGATGATGGAGGGAGTGGTAGTGTAGGAACAACTGCCTCCTCAGCTCCGGTGGGACGTACGGGCGCGGTGTGTCGGCCGATACGTCGCACCAGAGGTCTAGGGGAGGCAGCTGTTCCAATTTTGAGGCGGAGATGAGATGGGAAAGAGCGGGATCGGAGGTAGGAGTTTGATGGTTTTTGAGGGTTTGCGGGGAAGGGAAGGGCAGTAGCTCCGCCACCGGCGCAGGGGTGGGGCGGGAGAGGGCGTCGGCAACGCAGTTGTCGGCCCCCGGCAAATAACGAATATCGGACGTGAATTGTCCGATAAATTCGAGTTGCCGGAGGCGACGGGGGGAGGCTGATTTTCGATTTTGGAGGAGGGCGTGGGTGAGGGGCTTGTGGTCGGTTATGACAGAGAACTGCCTGCCCTCCACGAAGTCACGAAAGTGTTTGATGGCTTCGTGGATGGCGAGGAGTTCTCTGTCAAAGGTGGAGTAATTTTTTTGTGTGGGGGACAGAGTTTTGGAGAAAAAGCCGAGAGGTTGGGGGGTGGCGCCGGTGTGTTGGTGGAGTACTGCCCCGATGGCCCAGTCGGACGCATCTGTGGTGATGGAGAGTGGGGCGTGGGGATCGGGATGGGCCAATAGAGCGGCGTCAACTAGGTCCTGTTTGCATTGTTGGAAGGCGGTAGTGAGGGCGGGGGTCCATGAAATGGGGCGTTTATCGTTTTTTTTAGCCGGTTGTGGGATAGCGTGTATGAGTGGTTGTTGGTGTTGTGCCGCGTGTTTGATGTGTCTACGGTAAAAGTTCAGCATACCCAGGAAACGGCGGAGCTCTGAGACAGTGTTGGGACGTGGGAAATCGGTGAGGGTGTGAACCTTGTCTGGTAGGGGTTTTATTCCTTCGGACGAGACCTGGTGGCCGAGGCAGCGGACGGAGGGCTGGGCGAGGACGCACTTTGGAGTGTTAATTGTGAGGCCCTCGGCCGCGAAGATGTCAAGTACTTGTGTCAGGTGTGCGAGGTGTTCGGTAGGGTTGCGGGAAGCGATCAGTACGTCGTCCAAAAAACAGAAGACGAAGGGTAGGCCTCGTAGTATGTTGTCCATGTAACGCTGCCATGTTTGGGCAGCGTTACGGAGGCCGAAACCCATTTTGACGTACTCGAACAGGCCGAAAGGGGTGATGATAGCTGTTTTAGGAACGTCAGGGGGGTAGATGTGAATGTGATGGAAGGCACGGGAGATGTCGAGTGTAGAAAAGATGGTGGTGTTGTGCAGGTGGGAGGAGAAATCCCTGAGGTGCGGGACGTTGTAAAGGTCTGGGGTTGTACGGGCATTGAGGCGGCGGTAGTCGCCGCATGGGCGGATATCCCCGTTAGGCTTCTGCACAATATGTAGTGGAGAAGCCCACGGGGATTTGGAGGGACGGATAATGCCGTCCTTGATGAGGAGGTCGAAATGTTTGCGGGCCTGTGAGAGTTGGAGGGGGTGGAGGCGTCGAGCTTTCGCGGATATTGGGGGGCCAGAGGTTTCGATGAAGTGTTGGGTCTGTGAGATGTGGGCTGAGGGGCGGCGCTGGGGTTTGTAGTTGAGGAGGAGTTGTTCAAATTTGGAGGGGGGTCGGTCCACCGCATGTATGAACCCGGGGATGGGTTTCTGGGTGGAGGGGTCGAGCAGGCGCGCGTTACGGACGTCTACCTGGAGGCCGAAATATGCGAGGAAATCGGCCCCCAGGATAGCTTTCTCTACGTCCGCCACGGTGAATTCCCACTCGTACGCGAGCCCGCTCATATGAATTGATGAGCGGTACGTCCCGTACGAGGGGATGGTAGTACCGTTGGCGGCGTAGAGGAGTTGCCGGTAACAACGCGCCTGTCGCCGGAGTATGTTATTGGGGAAGATAGAGAGCGCCGCCCCTGTGTCAACGAGGAAGGGGACGTGCGTCTTGGAACACTTCAGAAACAGGCGTTGATGAGCTGGGGCGGAGTGAGGTAAAATTGGCGAGGTGTTGGAGTCCGTCGGAGGGGGGGGGCTTGGTTCGTCCGAGGTGATGGGTGGGTGCGATGGTGGTGGTTGTTCCCCCGCGAAGGAGACGCGGGGTGATTTTTTGCCGTTCCGGGGAGGGGGAACGGTAGTGGCGGCGCGAGTGGCGGCCGGAGGGGTGGTTGTTTTGGGGGCGGGGTTGGAGGGGCCGTTCCGTGGTGGGGGAACGGTAGCGGCGGCGCTAGTGGCGGCCGGAGGGTTGGCTGCCCTGGAGGCGGGCTTGGAGGGGCCGTTCCGGGGTGGGGGAACGGTAGCGGCGGCGCTGGTGGCGGCCGGAGGGTTGGCTGCCCTGGAGGCGGGCTTGGTGGGGCCGTTCCGGGGTGGGGGAACGGGAGTGGCGGCGCAGGCGGCGGCCGGGGGGTTGGCTGCCCTGGAGGCGGGCTTGGAGGGGCCGTTCCGGGGTGGGGGAACGGGAGTGGCGGCGCAGGCGGCGGCCGGGGGGTTGGCTGCCCTGGAGGCGGGCTTGGAGGGGCCGTTCCGGGGTGGGGGAACGGGAGCGGCGGCGCTAGTGGTGGCCGGAAGGTTGGCAGCCGTGGCGGCGGCGTAGGAGGGGTAGCGAGGCGAGGTGGAGGTGGTGTGAATGCGGCGGTTGATCCGGCGGGCGGCTGCAGCAGGGACGGCCGGAGGAGCGGCGGTGACGGCGAGTTCGGGTCCATAGTTGAGGTGTCTGGAAACAAAATTCAAATTGGGTGAGGTTTTGAATTTTTAAAATTCGCAATTTGCGGCAGCGGAGGTGGTTGCAGCGGAGCGTTGAGAGTTGTTTGAGCGGATGCGGGTGGGCCAAAATTGCGAATTTAAACTGACTATTTTAAATGTGAATTTAAAATGCGGGACACCGAACTAGACTGGGGGCGACACATGAGGTGGTAAGAAGGGAGGAAGGGTAGAAGGTTGGATGAACGTCGGGTTCACCACTGTGATGAATTTAAATTTATCATCACGGTGGCGTGAAGGAGTGAATAGATGAGAGCGAGGGGAATTTCACCTAGGCGGCGGTAATCCACCGATGTAGGTGAGAGGAAGGAAATTCACCCAGGCGGCGGTAATCCACCGATGTGAGTGAAGGGAGGAATCTCGTCTAGGCGGCGGTAATCCACCGATGTAGGCGAGAGGAAGGAAATTCACCCAGGCGGCGGTAATCCACCGATGTGGGTGAAGGAAGGAAGGTGCTTGTCTAGGCGGCGGTAATCCACCGATGTAGGCAAGAGGAGAAGGTAGGAGGTGAATTCCCAGAGCGGCGGATACCACCAGGCATCTGGGAGGAGGAAGGTAGAGAGAGAAGAGAGAGCTGGTTAGAGGAAGTGTCGAATGAAGCTAAAGCTCCAGGATCCGGGGTTATATAGGACTTGGAGTCCTCTCCCTCCAGCTCCCTGCTGGGAGCTGGTAGTGGGGCACCAGGTTGTGTCCCCTGGATTCTGTCGCCTGTCTCCCCACTCAGATGTTTATTGGCGGAAGGTAATTTTTACATAGGAATATTGGTGAGAGCTTTAAGGTTGTAGTGGAGTGTTCCCGGGAGGGACTCACGACACCTAAGGTAATACATAGACGTGTATTATTTAGAGAATAATACACAAAATACGTAGCAGGTGAGGTTATTCATTGGGTACCTACTTCTCTTTCTCTCCACCAATCATACAAAACAATGTTGGTAAACATTCAAGACTAGGTAGGTACCTAACTGTAAATATTGGCGAGTACCTAGTCATTGCAGAGTTATTGAGTAGAAAGGTACCTAGTTCAACTAAATCATGTAGGTCATTACGAATAGGTAATCTTCAACAGAATAATTAAAAAACTGGTTCCTAATAAATAGCTGGCTTCAAAAAGTAGGCACAAGCATGCGAAACCACTGGTTTTACGTAAGTACCTACCTCATTGATTTATTTTTCCATGTTTTGGTTTGCCAAAACTTGAACGAAAAAGAGTTGAACAAACAATTGACAAGCAATGCGATAACGTGACTCTGTTGCTAAGATTTTGGTTACTATGTGACTGCACTCAAGCGACAGCGGGGGAAGTAGCGCCCGTTCGATACCTACTGTCGAATGTGTGTTATACTTCTTGGTGTCGGTGGGAAATTTTAGACTGTCCCCCAACCCAACAACATATCCATGTGTGTAAATGAAAGTTATTTATTTTTAAAAAGTTCAACTTGTGTATTGGTATTTGTTTGATATGTCACTTTTTTTTCCCAAGGTAGCAACGTCCCCTCTATCACAGTCAGCAACTTAGACGCGAAGTGGTGGAAGATTTAATGGATTCGTACACCACAGGTGAGATGAGGAGTTGTCTATGTGCATACCTTATCAACTCCTTCAGACTTCAAAGAAAAAGACAGTCTCATTCCCAGGCAGCACAACTCGAACCTCTGTTCTACATCTACACCCAGAAGACGAAGTGGCGCTGTTGCCTAAGTAATATTCTTATGTAGTTCACTAACCTACATATGTGATACCTAGTCACAATACCTCGACCATCTGATGGTTATCTGACCGTCAGAAAGGCGTCAGCCCGTTCGCACTGATTATCAGATGCTTTTCTGACTGTATAGTATCCATGACCGGCTCATTGCCATGTGTTCCTGACCATCCACAGCCGGGTTTCTGATTGTTCATTCCTCTCTACAAAACATCGGGCCGACATGAACTGGACAGTACCGCCTTCTTCATTCCACACCCTTTTCAAACGCCTTTCATTGATGGTTTCTTAGGGTTTTCTGGGAGTCAGGTAACCATCAGAAAATGCCACTTCGAGTTAACCTCATAACTTGCACATTACCTACTATAAGTTAAGTCAAATAGGTACCTAACATACCGATCGTAATGGTACTAATACTGGAAGAGGTAGGTTTTTAAGAATATTTACCATAATTTTTGTTGACATCACAGACAATTTTTACTTTTGCTTCCTCACTAATGAAGGTGGGGAAGCCTTGGATTCGTGATTGAGTAACAAAAATAAAAAAAATGCATGTCCTCCAAAATGAAAATGTACAGTACCATTTTCCGTTTCAGACATGAAGGAGCTTTTTTGGTTTCGTGAGTGGTGTGTCCCTCTGTGATCAATTCCTTGTAACGCCCATAACTGCCCGTAATAATGGTCGAAATGGTCTGAAATTTGGAGGTTAGGTGTGGGTGGGTCCCATACCAACATCACTGAAAAACTACTGTGACTTCCGTCTGTGCATGCGCAAACGCCCATAACTATCTTATCGTTGAAATGAGTTCAAACTGGGAGGGTCGATCAGGTATAATACAATTGATGATTCCATATGAATTTCATTGGAATCGTACTGTAACTTTCCTCTGCGTATGGGTGAACATGAAATGTTGACTATTTCCTTGTAACCCTTCTAAATACGCGCAAAATAGTCGTAGAGAGTTGAACCTACCTAACTAATTCTGCTAGTCCATGTGACCTGGCAGTGAAAGTGGCATGGAAGGTTGGCATGTGAAAGTGGCATGGAAGGTTGAGTAAAGACACCAAAATACCATTTCAGTTGTTTTTCACACAGAACAGGGGTCAGATTTTGACTTTTGTGGGTAAAAAATTGGTATTAATGGTAAAATCAATATTAATTCACCTGACGTTGTGTGGGATGATAAAACTATTTTTATCAAAAGCAAGTGGGTCAAATTTGACTTTATTAGGGTCAAACATCGGTCCAAATGGCTGAAATCACGACAAATTATGTAATTTTAAGAAAAGTGGTATGGTTTCTCGCTATATCATCTTTTTACACAATATCAGTAATATTTCTTTGAACATTCGGTCTCATAGCCATGGTACATGACAGGAATTGTATTTCTATTTCCGATAACCCCATTCAACTATCCTGGCTACGCCACTGCGTTCACGTGATTCAAGCTATACTGCCTACTCCAATTGGCAGACTTTTTTGTCTACACTTGTTGGCCATGCAAAAAAGCTATAGAAAAAGTGTACTTATTTTCACTTTGAAAATAATAATAGGTTGTTATTGGGTTAAGAAATACAAATATCGTATGCAGTATTTTCAACATTGAATGAAAATTATCAGTAGGTATTTAGGATAACATCAGGATTCCTGCGAACCCGGTAGTAAGTTACTGTAGTTGTCATAAAATCCTGTGGGCTTGATTTCTTTGGATCATGTACTCCAAGTAATATATATTATGTGGTTGAGTGGGAGGAAAAAAAGTTTTTGTTGATTTTATTGAACATTCTAATTTTCATTGCTACATCTCTTCAAAATAATTTCATTATTCCTTCATATTATGTCTGGCCCTCCTCATTCCTGCAGGGTACTCGTGAAGGGGAGCATCAATATTAGGTTTGTTCGTTGTGGCAAAAACGCCACTCACAAACCGCTAGAAACTTTTTTTTTGTCCTCTATAATATCCATGATCTCCTTTTCGCTGCGTTCTTGCGACCACTTGTGGACGATTTGCTAGTCGACAGATTTGTCAGAGGACCCACCCGTACTGTATCTGTTAACTGTTTTCAGTGGTTCCTGTTGACAAGCGATGGTGGCACCTACACAACGAAAGGCGGTTCCCCCTCAGTGATCGCCACCCTCAACGCTATCCTGCCTGAGCTACTTGCTGGGTGGATACAGAACACCATCAGAACATCAAATCCCCTATAAATCGTCAGTCTCCATTTTTGATTTTGCTGATTTGTGTTATGTTGCTAATTTGGATTCATCAGAGAGATTACGTTGAGCAATCAATTCGAGATTTTCTTTTCAATAATTTTATTTTTGCAATTTTTGATTTTTTTCTAGTGCAGCCAAATGCTCTTCTTTTTCCCTGTTCTTAACTTTCCTGCCACTCTTGCCTTGTTATTGTTATCCACTCCAAATGAATCCCACTTGATGATTTACTTACTTTTTCCTTTAATTTTGAATTATTTAATTTAGCTACGGTATTATTTGCATAAAATGTGGGTTTCAGTACTAACTCACTTTACTGCTTTTTACCTAATATTAATTCATTGAGGATTGGTTCAAGTAAATATCCTTCTGTAGTGTACACTTTTTTGTTGGCTGCGAATTTCCTTGACACTGTTTATGTTTTTTTCATATTTACCTATTAACGTACAACTAACTATTGAGGTGTGTCTTCACTTTATGACGTTTCTCACATTGGTACTGTTTTCATTGTGTGAATCATTCAACGAAACCATGGTAATTTTCAAGTGCAGGGGTTATTGGATGCTTTTTGAATAACACAATTTATGCAAATGAAGGTTTTCTGTACATTGTGAAATCAGTCTCATTATTTTGCAATGGGTCCAAAATTTTTGAAATTTCAAAACTTCATTTTTTTTGTTGAAATCCGTTTCAGAGCATCCTGAATGCATACCAACATTTTAACAAAAGTGTATATAGTATGTACCTACATATTTATTAATAACCTATGTGTCTCGCTAGACGACGTCTTACCTTGGGTAAATGATAACAATTCCGAAATTCGCCACAATGTTGGTATTATCAAACAAAACTGTAAGTTCGGCAGGTTCAGCTAATCACTAGCCTCATTTTCTTATCTGGTTTGTGCGACTGCATTAAACCCTATAAAGATGGTGGTTTTGGATTCATGTTTTCACAATACCACTTCGTTTTCATGAGATCCTTGTACTTTTTCACAAATGTTTCAATTTCTTACAACTATGAGTTTCTAAGTGGTATTCTGTTATTTCAAACACGGAATCCTTTTGAAGGAATCATTCATTTCTTAGTAAATAGGTCAAAATAGTAATCGAATTCCCCTTATCAGCTTTTGTTAGAATTAGATTGTTATTACGTAAAATAATGTATAGGTATGTTTCAGTTCATCGAATATTTTCTTTCTCGGATACAACTTTGTCTACATCCTTGAAATTGACATTGGTTTCATCTGTTAACTAACCTCCAATTGTTGTAAATGCTGTGTCTGAATCCAATATAAATTATTTAAAATACATCACACCATTGTGACACACGATTGAGGTCTTTCTTTGTTCAGTAAATTGGTGTCTCTTATATTT
>CATPAC010000277.1:0-268000 GCA_954871275.1 Leptopterna dolabrata | reverse complement strand
CCATACAGCTATCGATATTTTAGATGTATATTTATACCCGTCCCTATAGCCCCTACCCATATATCTAATAGTGTTGGATTTCGCATTTGTTCCACTTGAAAAAGAAAATGTTTTCTCCAACGGATAAGTTATGGAGAATAATAATAATTCCGCGTCTGACTGATGAGTGAAATTCCGACTGACTGGGACTCGGATATCGAGGGACTGTCAAGTTACAATCCTAAACTATTTTCAGTAAGTAAATTTGGAGTAATTTCTGTGGATTGTTAGCTCCTACTTATGCCGATATTGAGCGACTTTTCAATGACAAAAGTTAAAAAAAAAATGATATTTTGGTTTATTATTTTCAATAATAAACCTTTGGAATCGAGCATGAAAAAAAAGGTCAACGCCCCTCAAGATTTGATGGTTTCCGTTTAAAGGCACGTAGAATCCGAAAATGGAATTTAAACAACGCTGCAAAGTCCTTGTCACATGGGTTTATTATTCTATTGGAGTTCTAGAGATTTTTGTTGGCTGTTAAATGTATTGTTTCTTTCATGTGGAATGATTGAAATAGCTATTTCTGATGATTTCCACCAATTTTGGCCCCCAAAACATGAAATAGGTACACTTTTTTTCCTCTTTTTTTTTAAGATCATCTTTGATCATTGGTAGTGGCATTTAATGGTCTTGATTCACCTGTTTACACTTTTTCCAATGTTATTGTACACATTGATGGTGATTTCAGACAGTTTTCCAGGTTTTTGACTCATAAAAAACCAATTTTGGGAGCTGAACCTTTGGTAAAACCTCAATTTCCGCGTCTTTGGTCAAAATCGACTTCATATTCGGTCGTCTCGTCCTCAAAAACATGGAAAAAGATACCTCAAAAGCTCATGTTACTAACATGTTGTTAAAACGCAAAAAGTACCTATTTTTACACACATTTTCACTCATAACACCCCTGGGTATATTCCGATCGGGCTGAAAAGTTTCGGGACACAACTAGGGCCCAAATGGAGCATGTGTGCGAAAGAAAGACTTTTTTAGACCGAAAATGAAGCCTGTACACGTGATACGGCGTACGGCGGACGGCGTACGGCGGACGGCGGACGGACATTGCATTTTTGGAATCTACGCACCTTGAAACGGAAAAGAAAAAATTTTGAGGGGGTGTTATAAAAATTTTTTGCTGAGCGAATACATAGGTGTATTATTCACAGAATAATAAACCAAAAATGTCTGCCCGCCCACCGCACGCCGTACTTCGCATTGTGCTTAGTTCTTAAATTGACTCGTACTAGAGAATTTTTGAGACCACCCGGGGCATTGTACGTCCAGCCGTTCGTTTGCACCGAAAAGCTTCGTCAACATGATCGTGAATGAACCGGTATGAATCTGGCCGAGATATCATTGCTAGGAACACCTGATTATAATCAAGGATGGCTGCATGAAATCGAGTGGGTTGTTCCGAGATATTATTTCATTTGAAGGACGATGGTTATTTTGAATTCTGTTGGTAGGTGCTTTTTTTTGAACAAACGTTATTTTTGCTGTTATCATGAATAACAGCAAATAATTATAGAATTCTTGATTCCACAGCATGCTTATGAAATATGATTGCCCGGCTGGCTCCGTTACTCGATTTAGGGCTCTCTTGTGGGAAGCACGAGGGTAGGCACTGACCACAGAAAACAGTGATCTACACAGAAGGGGCACCTATACATATAAATAATAAACTATAAGTTGTGTAATAATTTGCAGCGTTTTTCTCTTTTGATTAGACATCCAGTGGAACCTATAACATTTCTGGTGATGGTGGGGGGTTACATTCAAAAGCCTAGTTTTCAGTAACTCCCTATCTTGTTCTTGGGGGAAAACAAGACGCTAATGTTTCGATTCACCATTCTATATAATATGTCTGTCGTGGTTCCTCCCAAATCTCTACGTAAACCAGTCAAATGTAATAGTAAACGATTTAACCAAATAAACGACGGGAACGTTGAGTAGGGCAGCGCCAAGGGAAAAGTAACCGTAGAGTTTTTCCCAACCGCCATCGCTCCTCAAGAGGCATAACGGCACATTGTGGACGGGGGACGGGTGGAAAAGTCCCTATAAAGACAGCCCTTCTGGCCCAGCTCTTCATTCGACGATCCGACTCCCGACTTGCGAGTTCTCTCTTTCCTACCCCCTTCTCTGACACTCGCTGTGGTCCATTCCACGGGGTGCTGCCAAAATACTCCTTAGGAGCATCTAATACCTGCTGTGGTTCATGCTCGCAGGGTATTAGTACTAGGTCCATCTTTCCTATCTAGCACCTGCTGTGGTTCATGCTCGCAGGGTATTAGTACTAGGTCCATCTTTCCTATCTAGCACCTGCTGTGGTTCATGCTCGCAGGGTATTAGTACTAGGTCCATCTTTCCTATCTAGCACCTGCTGTGGTTCATGCTCGCAGGGTATTAGTACTAGGTCCATCTTTCCTATCTAGCACCTGCTGTGGTTCATGCTCGCAGGGTATTAGTACTAGGTCCATCTTTCCTATCTAGCACCTGCTGTGGTTCATGCTCGCAGGGTATTAGTACTAGGTCCATCTTTCCTATCTAGCACCTGCTGTGGTTCATGCTCGCAGGGTATTAGTACTAGGTCCATCTTTCCTATCTAGCACCTGCTGTGGTTCATGCTCGCGGGGTGCTAGCAAAAGACTCCTAAGGAACAACCAATACTCAAGGCTCGCGGGGTATTAGCAGTAGGTTCCTCCCGTCCCTACAACAGGAGAAAATTTAACCAGCCCATGTGATCGCAAAACATTTTGATCACAGTGGTGACCCCAAACCTTCCTCAATCCACGTTGGTGACACGCACACACCACAACGTCTATCGGAGATTGAACATTTTTCGGGTCCCAGGACGACCGATGGGGGAAGCCCGTGGACTCTTTGAAGGTTCGACAAATCTTGCTCGAACAGTTTCACTTCTTTTACCAATCTATAGTGATACATATTATGTTCCTTCTGTCAATAATGGATGCGCCTCGGGTCCCTCACTCACAACGTCAGTTGAATATGTAAACACACACGTTCCACCCTAAGAATTTTCCACCTCGAGAAAATTTCAGGTGTGAAGACAGTTTAGTTTATATAATTTTGTTAAATGAATTTATATTTAACAGTTCGACCTTACACTGAGCTTCAACCTAACACAAAAAGTCTTCTTGTGTTAGGCCGAAGAAGACCTCAATGTTAGGTTTAAACTGCTAATACCTGTTAATGCTGATGATAACTGTTAATACTGTTAAACCTACAACATGATAATATAACAAAATGTCATAAATTAAACTGGCTTCGTACCTCATTCCCAACAAGAAAATGGTTACACACCATCTCCAGACACTACGAGAAAATTAATGCATCTTTAGGTGATGTAAGCCATTTTTATCGAAGTCAGCTATTTTTGACCCCCCTTCCATTCCGAAAATTCCAATTTGAACCACCTTTTTCCGGAAAAAAAATTTTTGAGTATGGAAATAGCGTTTTTATGTGTGTGGTGTTGAGTCTCACGTTTCTATGTCTTCCAGTGGTTTTATATCAATTTCGGTGGTTTTTAGCCAATTTTGGCGAATATATAAAACTAGCATGAACCGCTTTGAATGAGATATGCAGAACCGCAAGAAGCAGATATGCAGGAAGAATAAGTACATATTGAAGTATTAGTAAGAAGACGCCGGCTGTACATGGGCTCGCACTGTACATGAGCGTGCGAAGAGGGAAGGCGTTTGTTAGTATGTACCCAATTCACAATTCATTGCGGCCACCTCGATTAAAAAGCAAAAAAGTCACGCGAACCAATTCAAATATACTTATTACGTAAATTGGGTCCTGAGAGAAACTGAACTGTAAGGCTCTTGTTCTCTCAATTGTAGATTGCACAACGAGCGATAACGGAGGAACCTATCACATTCAACATTGATCTGTCTTTAGTTCGGGTGTTGAGTTTGTATTGTGAGGCAAACCCTTTTCCTGTGGTCGTGCGATGATGGAAATCCGTATCGTAATAAGTTTGTTATTCGTGTTGACATCCGCCGATTGCTTGAGGTTGAGTAGTTACCCGAGAATGACGCCATGCACGACGCACGGGAGTGTTGGAGAACCGCTGTTTCTCACACCCTACATTGAAGCTGGAAGGGCTGCAGACGGAAGAAAAGCCGCCCGCGTGCCACCTCTTTTGGACAACATCAGAAGCTACTCCGGTTATTTGACGGTCAACAAAAACTACGACAGCAACATGTTTTTCTGGTATTTCCCCGCGGAAAACAACCCAGAATCGGCTCCAGTCGCCCTTTGGCTGCAAGGCGGACCGGGAGAGTCGTCTACTGTTGGTTTATTCATCGAAACTGGTCCAATTTCCATCAATGACAATTTAACAGTCAGCGGCAGGAGACATCACTGGACCAAAGACATCCACATGATCTATATCGACAACCCAGTCGGGACTGGATTTAGTTTCACCAAGGGCGGGTACGTGACTGACCAAGAAGCAGTTGGTAGAGATTTGTATTACGCACTGGTACAGTTCTACCAACTTTTCCCTGAACTTCAAACACGCGAGTTTTTCATCACAGGTGAGTCGTATGCTGGAAAATACATCCCTGCTCTGGCGTATACTATACACATCAAGAACCCCACAGCAATTGTGAAGATCAACTTGGAGGGCATCGCAATCGGTGATGGTTTCATCGATCCAGAAAACATGTTGAAGTACGGGGATTACATGTCGCAACTCGGTCTGATCGATGACGACGCCCTGCAGCAGTTCAGACGGACAGAGGCCCAAGTCGCAGATGCCATCAGAGCCGGGCAGTTTCAACAGGCTGCTAAAAGTTTTGGTAAGATATTCAAACTGTTTATCCAAGTAGCTGGGCCAGTGGACCTGTACGAGTATTTACTCGATGGGAACGGAAACAGCGGGGTTGAGGCTCTGGGCAAGTTCCTCTGTCAGGCCAACGTTAGGAAGAGGATCCACGTTGGGAATCTGCCTTTCAACGATGGGACTACAGTTGAAAAGTATCTTCGACTTGACGCGATGAAATCTGTGAAACCCTGGCTCCAGGTGCTGATGGACCATTACCGCGTGCTCCTTTACAACGGACAGCTTGACATAGTCGTGGGATACCCTCTAACAATAAACTTCGTTAAGAAGCTGCAATGGAGCGGCGCGTCAGAGTATTTGACAGCAAAGCGGAAAAAATGGTTCGTAGGCGAGAGACTGGCGGGGTACTCCAAATCTGCCAGGAACTTCACAGAACTGTTAGTACGAAACGCAGGGCATATGGTGCCATGTGATCAACCCAAATGGGCGCAGGAAATGATTCGAAAGTTTGTATTCAATGTTCCATTTTGAGAAACTTATAAACCTGCATTTAACGAACTCTACAAATACGAATCAGAAAAACGCTGCAAATTATTACATAAAGGTTTATTATTTACCTGTATAGATGCCCCTTCTGCGTAGATCACTGTTTTCTATGGTCAATACCCTCAAGCTCCCCCCAGGAAAGCCCTAAATCGAGTACTGGAGCCGACCCCGGAATAAAAGTTTCCTACAAATGCGTGGGATTCACTAATTCTTGTAGTTATTCATGAATCATAAGGGAAATAATAAACCGTTGTGTAATAATTTACCTGTATAGGTGCCCCTTCGACGTTGATGATGTGATAATTCTTCTGTGTAATAATTTACCGTTGTGTAATACCTAATTTACCGTTGTGTAATAATTTGCCCATCAATAATACTTCAACGGTTGTTCAAGTTGCAAAAGTACCGATCAACAAAATCCAGCCCCTTCAACGAAGGTGGTATAATGAACTGGCAGGGTACTCCAAATCTGCCAGGAACTTCACAGAACTGTTAGTACGAAACGCAGGGCATATGGTGCCATGTGATCAACCCAAATGGGCGCAGGAAATGATTCGAAAGTTTGTATTCATTGTTCCATTTTGAGAAACTTATAAACCTGCATTTAACGAACTCTACAAATACGAATCAGAAAAACGCTGCAAATTATTACACAAAGGTTTATTATTTACCTGTATAGATGCCCCTTCTGCGTTGATCACTGTTTTCTATGGTCAATACCCTCAAGCTCCCCCCAGGAAAGCCCTAAATCGAGTACTGGAGCCGACCGGAATAAATGTTTCCTACAAATGCGTGGGATTCACTAATTCTTGTAGTTATTCATGAATCATAAGGGAAATAATAAACTGTTGTGTAATAATTTATCTGTATAGATGCCCCTTCTACGTAGATAGTATAATGAACCACTGTGTAATAATTTACCGTTGTGTAATACCTAATTCACCGTTTTGTAATAATTTGCCCATCAATAATACTTCAACGTTTGTTCAAGATGCAAAAGTACCTATCAACAAAATCCAGCCCCTTACACGTAGGTCGTATAATGAACACTGAGGGCACTCTGAGCTCTGTCTTGATCCACTTTTATGTCACGACAGACTTGCAAGAATACAAAGCTTCCCCCGGTAGTGAGGAAGAAAATTTTTAAATGTCAGCTCCTTCAGATAGTTGAGTGTGTGCGTCGGGTTTTTAGCCCCCCCCCCCCCCCCCCGTATAACCTGATTTTTCCTGGCCTCCGGTGTTGATTTTTCGTACACCCATTCTCGAGGGGCCCCTGATGAAGTGCACCAATTTTCAACCCTCGGGACCATCTGGTGCCGGAGTTACGGAAGTTTGAAAATCTCTGTTTTTCAAGTTTTTTAGGACGTCTCTCAGCAGTAAGAGGTCCTTATATGTATTTGAACTGACCACAAGAGGACAACACAGCCGAAAATGAAAAGAACAATATTCAAATCCATTTCAGACCATCCTGAATCAAAATCCATGGGGAAAAAACAGTTGTTTGTGTGTGTGTCCGAAACAATTTTATGTCCAGAACCAAAATTTCCGCCCGCATTTCGCGTTTCAGACATCAAGGAACGAATTTGGTTCCAGTTTGGTCCAATTTAGTACTAAATTCTTTGAATTTAGCATCTATGAGAGTATTAAGTAGGTTCTGGTTGGTCTCCAATTTTTCCAGTATGAATTTGATCAAAATCCGGGTGTAAGTTCGTGTGAGTACGCGCAAGCCTTGTAACTTCGGTATCTCCACTTATAATGAATTGAATTCTCTGACATTTTCGAGGGTCATCCGACTTGTGTTTGGATAGCGTCAACATTTCTTTGCCATTGAACCGAAGGTAGAGCTGCACACGAACAACCTTCCACATTATTTTTGATTAATTTTCCCACTATTTGACATTCTCGAGGTAGATTTGAAGTACACAAACAAAATTTCCTTGCTTCTGGTTCGAATTTAGAGTAGTTGTATGCCTGCGAATTTAGATTGTGAGCCGTGCGAACGGAATGGATTTGCAAGAACTGTTCCGGAACTCAAGTCTGTTTTACATCCGCTGAACGACGGAATGGAGATTTTTAATTAACTTTTAGTTAGCTCAATTAAGTAATTGACTAATTAACTGACTAAGTAATTGCTTGACGAATAGTAACAAGGGTAAGTAAATTAAATCTTGTGGCGCTAACGATTTAGCTAGCTAGTAAGCATTTTGGAGATATCAACTAATCATATGAATCATATCGATGATTGTGCAGAAGCTTCCATTCACTAAATAAGTTCATATCTGTAGTGATTAAGGATGGAACAGACGAGGCCGAAAGTTAGCTTGAGAATGGTTATGTATTTGTTGGCCCCTCGGCTCTTTATAGGCCCCTGACATGATCAGAGGGGGGTCGGGGGGTCCCCACTCTGAGGTATGTACATTATATTGGTTGTGGAGGAGCAGCCGATCACAACACTGCTCCCCCCAGAATTTAAGTAACGCATTTAGTTAAATTTTGTTCTGTTGCGGTGGCGGTTGTCGGGCGTGGGAGGTGCGTGTGTTGGTTGCGGTGGTTGCGGTGGTCCGCTGTGGCTGTCCGGGTCGGTGTCGTTGGGGGCGGTACGTTTGCGATGTATGAAGAGCCGGGGTGTTGGTTGAGTGCGTGGGTACGGCCGCGGCGGCTGTTGTTGAGGGCGCCAGGTGCATGGGGTGCGGCGTTTTTGTGCTCGGGGGTCCCATGTGCGGCGGTAGAAACACGAGCCGTTCGTCGCGCTGCGTGTGGTCGGTCGTGGCTGCGTCGGCGGTCGCTGTTGTCGTCTGTTCGAATCACACGAACCTCTTCGGTGACGGTAGCCACTCGAGGAGGGGGAGCGAAGGGTATGAGGCGAGCGGGGTCGGTGTGTCGGCCGGGAGTGCTCGAGTGAGTCGGCGGGCGAGGACTGACGGTAGTTCGTCGTCGGAAGTCGGTTGAGTAAGGCGGTGAGCCGGGAGCCGTCGGACGGTGCGTGCGTGGCGAAAAGGCGAGCTGTCAACGTCTGGTAGCTGTTGGCGTTCGATGGTGCCAGCCGCTAGTAATTCGCCGAAATGGGCCGACGCTTTCGCGTTGAGGTCCGGTAATATTCGGCGAAGTTTCGCGTGGCGTGGAGGTCCCTTCGTGACGATTTGATGTTCTACGCGTTGCGGTGTGTCGGCCGGGAGGGCTCTACGGAGTCGGCGGGCGTGGACTGACGGATTCTCGTGCTCGGAAGTCGGTTGGGGTCGTCATAGAGGTCCGCTTGTCGGGGCTCGAAGGCGCGGGCGAATTTAGCATGCGGCGTCGTGAGGCCTTCGTGATTCAATGTGATCTCGAGTTGGGCGAATCAGACGTGCGGGAATGCGGGGTCGTACGGCCGGAGCTGGAGCGTTGATGTTGGTGGAGTCGTTTCTGCGGGTGTCGGTGGTTTCGGGTCCGTGTTCTCGTTGTAGGCGCCAGTCCCGGAGAGGTGTCGTCTGGAAGTGTCAGCAGGAAGTGTGCGAGGCGCCGGCGTCCGTTTCTTTATATAGGAATCGGATGGTGGGGCAAAGTAGCGGGGGGCCGCTGTGTTGGGCGTCGAGGCGGGCGTCGGAGTGGGGCGGCGCTGTGGGGCGTCGGAGTGGGGTGCGAGTGCCGGGCGTAGTGCTGTGGAGGTGGGGCTCGTCGGAGACGGTCGGCGGGCGCTGAGCGGCGTTGTTCGTCGTTGCTAGGCGCTGTCGTCGCTGTCGTCGCACCGCGGTCGCAGACGGCGGGCGGAGGCTGCGTGTCACCACTCGGGGTCACCAGTGTAGTGATTAAGGATGGAACAGACGAGGCCGAAAGTTAGCTTGAGAATGGTTATGTATTTGTTGGCCCCTCGGCTCTTTATAGGCCCCTGACATGATCAGAGGGGGGTCGGGGGGTCCCCACTCTGAGGTACAACATGTATGTACATTACATTGGTTGTGGAGGAGCAGCCGATCACAACAATATCTATTATTTATTTTATTTGCATATGGGTATTTAATTCATTTTATTGTATTTCCACTTAGGGAGGGGAGGGGGTATTGAAATAAGGAAAACTAGAGGAAATGGGACTTACACCTCTCGTAGGTACTTGTAATTCTAGTAGTTTTTAATTGTTACTGACGATAGTTTGATCACAGGAACCGGTACAATTTTCTGTATCAAGTGGAAATAGACAACGTTTCAATAACTCCATTCTTCGTCAAAGACGTCAGGGTACAGGAAGAGATATTCTAGAATTGTACACCTGGACTTGTACAACATACAGTATAACTGAAGATAATTTTCCTACTATTGGAGGAACAACAGAATTACCCCTTTCCCTCAGAGCAGAATACAGATTAGCGAATCTGTATGGCTGGGAAGACGCGGAGCAGGCGCTCTCCCTCGTCCATTACAGCTTATTATTTTCGTCATTTCCTGTCCTTGCCGACCCAAAGCTTCCACACAAGTCGGGCCTACTACAGTCGGGGTACTACAGCTACAGTGCCCCCCCCCCCCCCCCACAACACACAGAAACACACGAAGATACAACAACAACCAGCGTCTACCAAGTTAACGCATTTAGCGTTTTCTTAGGTACTAGGGATGGGACATCGAAAGAAAATATCGACATCGATGTCGATGTCGATATTTTGTAGACAGCCAAAACATCGATATTTTCGTTATCGATATCCCTCTTCTACGCGTTTCTACTAGTGTACTTTCAGAACGTTTGTTTTCTGAAACAGGCAACATTTTGACGCCCCAGCGCAATAGGCTGAAAGCAGAAAATCTGAAGAAACTTGTTTTCCTCCACTCACTCGACGAAGAGTTATTTTTCTAATCAAGTACCTACATATTAATTCAGAGTTGGAATGTTTCTTATTTTTATTTCGTAAATGACTGAATTCGGAATAAAATGTTTGTTTCTTTTTTTTTTACTCAAATATTTCTGCAAATGGAAATAAAGTCATTGATGAAGTGAGCACTTTTGAGTATTTTATGACCTGTAAGGAGGAGTAACATGTGGATCAAGGAAGAGTGGGGAGGAGATCCAAGAGGCAAGAGCTGGTTGAAGGGTGTTTTCTGCCGATATTATAGCACCATAACATCGATATATCGATGTTATCGAATGTGAGGCATCGATGGCGAAAAATCGGAATATCGAAGTAAAACATCGGTGTTTCGATAATATCGATTTCGATGTCCCATCCCTATTAGGTACCCATCTGAAATGACTACCTATAAACTGGTAGGTGTGTGCTTTGAAGTTTTAGTTTTACAAAATAGGGGAAAGTGGTATATTTTGATGTTTAATTTGTGGATGGTGATTCGATTCAGTAAGCGTTGTTGAACACCCTGACCTCGAAATAGTTTATAGTCAACAGCCATTGACACGTTTAAATAGTAATACCTAAATGTTGATGGGAAAAAACTGAGGAAAATGGTGCTCAGTGTATAGTGATAGCAGTAATGTATCTACGTTGACGGTTATGTTTGGTTTGTTACTGTGTGAAGATTCCTCTATGCAGCATGGTGAGTGCCATGGATAACATGATACGGATAACAACTAAGTATTTCAAATATCGAAAAATGCGAGACAGCAGGACTCTTGATGGGTAAAAACAGGGGAAATTGTGCTCAGTGTATAGTTGTGGGTAGTAGTAAGTAGTAACTAACCATCTACTAAAGTCAAACCGAAATAACACGAAATGAAAGTGACGTTCTGAATATGTGTACATCCGTAATTCATACTGTGATGACTTTTGCTGTGTTTATTCACACAATATTCATAGATGTTGATCTTCGACAGATTAAAACCAGATTTCCTTCCACCACAACATGTCGACCCTGCCGACTGGGAGAGTCACACCGAGCTTGCAGGTTGTGAATCTGCAGTTTACTGACTTTGTTGACGACTGTGATGTCGTTGAGGAAGTGCTATTCGAGAAAGCTCCAGAAAACGAAGAAAAAACCACAGTCATGCAGCATGGCTATAAGAGCGAATTTTCGAAGTTTTCGGCATCTTCCTCCTCCGCCTAAAATTTTCTGAAAATTAATTTTCGGCCAATGTTTTCCCAACTTGATACCATACAAAATTAAAACAGGAGTAGTTTTACGCAAAGTAAAATTTGGGGTGGAAGGAGGGGGAGGGGGAAATCAAAAATGTTTTGAATACCAGAAGAGTAGGTATTGGGTACGTAACAAATTTTTTGTTCCATTTTTTGCCGAGTAACACCTCGGTTTGTAGATTTTCCAACGCTGAACACGATGGTGAAGTCAGAATTGCGATATCCCATTCCGTTATCAGATTAGAGCAGACGAACCAGGAAGAACATCTCAAGAAATAACCACGTTCCTTCATCTTCAAAGTGCTCCAGTTTGAGAATGGAATGAGATATCGCAATTCTGATTTCACCATCGTGTTCAGCGTACAAAAACCTTTAAAATGAGGTGTCACTTGTCAGACTTTTTCATTTTGGGAATTTATGGGTAATTTCCCCCCCCTAAAACTCCCCAAAACTCCCCCTTAGAGTGACCCGATTCTGCCCATCTTCGAACTTAGCCTGTAGATTGCCAAGACAGATTTTTCGTGCAAATTTGAACTTTTTATCTCAATTCTTTCGAGAGTTATCGTCTGGAATGACACATACATATATAAATATATATATATAAATATATAAATATATAAATATATAAATATATAAATATATAAATATATAAATATATATATATATATATACATATAATTTTTGGTGTCTTTCGGCAGGGAATTCAGGATGGTCTGAAACGGATTTTGGTATAAAAATCTTTCGGAAATTCGAGTTTTAAAAATTTTGGACCGAGAACAATAGCTTCCTTTTCTTCGAAAATTCGCTAAAATGACGGAGAAGAGAATGGTGAAACAGAGCCCCGGCAGTCAACCGTCCTCCACCCAGCACTGGAGAAGAAACGGCCGCTTTGGCCACTGCCCCAGAATCTGATGTCAACCCCAAAATCGTTCATTTCACAATCGATTCGATCCCTACGATTCAGTTTGTCGTCTCCATACGAGATGCTTCTTCTGATATGTTTTCTCTGCCTGTTTTCTGATTTGTTATCACATTCGCTTTCTATATTCTCTGTCAGTTTTCAATTTTTTTTTGGGTCAAATTTTGCGCGTTTTGCGTTCAGCCCAGTTCCGATGACAGATTTGTATTTGTGGTACCTACGTGAGTTTTGTCCTGTTTGCTGTTTGTGGATTGATCGGCGTCAGCACACAGATAACTACCTACCTAGCTTCTAGTCAACAGCTTCTCCATGCAAGATTCAATTAGGTACCGGCCGACGGGTCATTGTTTTGCTGTATTTTTGTTTACTATATTTTTGTAACACATGAATTCGGTAGCGAAGCTTTGCTGAATATCACTGCTATCAGTAAATAACGGAAGGGTGTTGTTGCCTATGGACCATCTGCGATCAAACCCGCGTGTACCCTCAAAATGTCAGCTCTCTACGACTATTTTTCGCGTAGTTAGGAGAGTTACAAGGAAATGGTCAACATTTCATATTCGCGCATGCGCACACGAAAGTTACAGTATGAATCCGATGACATTCATTCGGAATTGTGAAAGTATTATTCTTGATTGACCCTCCAAGTTTGAACTCATTTCAACGATATTTAAGGTAGTTATGGGCGTTTCAATTATTTCACGTTTGCGCATGCGCAGACGAAAGTTACAGTAATTTTTCAATGATTTTGGGATGGGACGGTCTGTGACCCAACCCGCACCTACCCTCCAAATTTCAGCCCATTTCGACCATTATTTCGGGTAGTTATGGGCGTTACAAGGAATTGACCACAGACAGACACGGAACCAAAAATGTTCCTGGATGTTTAAAACGCAATGTGGCAGTGGAAATTTTCATTTTGGAGGGCATAAATATTTGTGCTACCTCACTACGTAAGCTAGGGAAGCCTTGGATTCGTGATGAGTAAAGAAAAAAAAAGTATGTGATTGGGTTCGCCAGTGAAATAAATAAATAAATAAAATGAAAATTACCAATACCATTTTGCGTTTCAGACATCGAGGAACATTTTTGGTTCCGTGTCTGTCTGTGGTAATTCCTTGTAACGCCCATAACTACCCGAAATAATGGTCGAAATGAGCTGAAATTTGAATGGTAGCACCGGGTTGGGTCACAGACGGTCCCCTACCAAAATCATTGAAAAAGTACTGTAACTTTCGTCTGCGCATGCGCAAACGAGAAGTACTTGAAAAGCTCATAACTACCCTAAATATCGTTGAAATGAGTTGAAACTTGGAGGGTCGATCAGGAATAATACTTTGATAGTTCCATATGAATTTCATTGGAATCGTAACGTAAGTTTCGTCGGCGCACGCGCGAACATGAAATGTCGACCGTTTCCTTGCAACGCTTCTAACTACGCGAAAAATAGTCGTAGAGAGCTGAAATTTTGAGGGTACACGCGGGTTGGATCGCAGATGGTCCCATATCAACATGAACCTACCCAACTACTCTATACGTTCATGTGATTCAAGTGAGGAAGCTTTACTGCCTACTCGAATTGGCAGACTTTTTTTTAGGGATGTGGCGATGTGTGTTCACCAACCTCAGTACTCTCTCAGCAGAACTGAATAAGCAGAGAATCAACATCTACTGACAACTAAGACAACTATTGACAACTTTTTCCAACCATTGACCAACCCCTGATAAATACAGGAACATACATGCATGCATGCACCTACCTATTCTAGCTGACAATGTACATTTATGTAGTATGAAATATAAAAAAATTACAAAAAATAATTTCTTATTTTTCGATTTTTTCCCCGGTCATGATAACTCGAATTGTAAGCTCAATAACAGGAATTTTCATGACTCGAATTATAGATAACTTGAACTGAAAACGCTGCAAATCCGTGCACAACGGTTTATTATTTGGTACAGAATACCCTTCTGTTACAGATCACAGATCTCTGTATGGATAAACCGTCTATATTACATAATAATATATGTACTATTCTATACATATTATGTAGATCGCAGATCCTCCGTAGGTTAGTACTTAACCCCGTACTCGTTACTAGGTACCTACCTAAATCACGAGTTGAATGTTGCTAAAATAATTCTGTCTATGACAAACAGTAACTAAAATGGCAAAAAGAAACGCAAATAATGAAGTTCTGCAGGGAGATTGTTGATGTGGAGTGAAAAAAGTTGCCAAAGTCAAACTCCAAAACAGCCATCATTTTTCAAATGAAATAATATCACGGAACAACCAACTCGACTTCATACTCCGCCAATATAATCAGGTGATCCCTACCAATGATTTTATCTCGGGCCAATTCCCGATTTTTAGCGCGTCCCTAGTGATGACACGAGTTGTTTTGCTAAAATAATTCTGTCGATGAGAAACAGTAACTAAGTAAAATGGCAAAAAGAAACGCAAATAAAGTTCTGAAGGAAAATTGTTGATGTGGAGTGAAATAGATGCCCCTTATGCGTAGATCACTGTTTTCTGTGGTCAATACCTACCTTCGTGGTCAAGTATAATGAACCGTTGTGTAATAACTTGCCCATCAATAATAATTAAACGGTTGTTCAAGTTGCAAAAGTGCCGATCAACAAAATCCAATAGTCCATCACTTATCAAATGAAATAATATCGCAGAACATCCAACTCGACTTCATACAGCCATCCTTGATTATAATCAGGTGCTCCCTAGTGATGATTATCTGGGCCGGATTTATACCGTTTGATACACGATCGTGTTGACGAAGCTTTTCGGTGCTCACGAACGGCTGGACGTACGATGCTCCGGATGGCCTCAAAAAATTGTTTAGCTCAAGACAAATTTAATAACGTAAAAAAAACCATACCCTTCTATCGAAAGTTTTCGAGCTACGGCGTTCTTAAAATTTCAACCCCTATTTTGAACCCCTTAGAGATGACTGACAGTAACGCCGAGCTTCGAGGACCAACTAGACCCCGAACGGAACCTATAACCCGAATTTCATCAATTTTTTTTCATGGTAACTAAGAAAAGTGGTCAGTACGGCGTACGGCGGACAGACAGAAATTTTTTTATTGCAGTTTTGGATTCTACATACCTTGAAACGTAAACCATCAAATTTTGAGGGGGGTTAGAATTTTTTTTTCATGCTCGATTCCAATGGTTCATTATTGAAAATAATAAACCAAAACTTGGTCCCCAGAGAATTCGAGTTATTGAGGTTCCACTGGAGTAATATTTAACCTACGCTGACGGTTATTTTAAATTTGTTACTGTGAAAATTCTCCTATTAAACCAGGATAGATGTGGATAACAACTAAGATATGGATATGGATAAAAACTAAGTATTCCAAATATCGAAAAATGCGGGTTTTTATGTATTAGTGGAAATAGACTACTTTTTCAATAACTCCGTTTTTCTTTGAAATGGGTTTCCACGATTTCTTCGCGAGTGATTCAGTTCGTCACACAATTCCTTAAAGTTGACGTACCGTCCTTCTGTAAATTCACTTCCTATGCCTAATAAAATAACGTATTGTAACAGTGGAAAAAGAATTTTCACGACAAAAATGTAAAATTCTTCAGCAACCACACGATGAGTTAAGTAAATTAATTATCAAAATAATATAACCGAACTTGCATAAAACCCCACCGGATCATTCTAGTGCAGTAAAACGGAAACAGAAAGTTTGAAGCATATTCGTCAGATGCAAATCTATCGGATGCGGAACACATTAACCAACCCCTGCACCAAGTTCTGTCACTCCAGGTTCACTAACCTCAGTGTGCCCAGCATAATAATATAGGTATCGTCAGTTCAATCAAGAATAATCTCAATTATTATGTTCGCCAAAATATTGTCGCACCTAAAATATTGGAAAGTACCTAAGCTTTTACAGATTTAAAATGTGAATGAACTGTTACAACTCCGACCAAAAAACCGTTCAAACTGCGATACCTTCGGCCAAAAATCATAGAATATTCTGACAGAGGAAATATCCTTGGAATTAAGGAAAGTGTGCTGCAATTAAGCTGTATGCATTTCGTCATTCATCATTATTTACTTTTGAGCATGACAAATCTCTTGCAATTTGACGCGATTCATTTTGCCTTTATGGTACTTGGGGAACAGCAAAATACAGAAAGTCTATTAAATCGCCAGATATGCCTACAACGGAACGGACTAAAGTTGGTCAGGAAATTGAAAAATGTCATTAAACCACTCTTGTGTAATCCACGGGTCCAATGACAGGGCGAGAGTCCATCCGCCAGATGCGCAGAACCAATAAAATTTGTACAAATGTATGGCAACTAGAGACCCGAGCTAAAAACTTACCTGCTGTTTCTTTTGTCTCTAATAGCAATAAGCACTACCATTTAGTAACAGACGATCGTCGTGCAAATTCCGCTTTTCGTCCGGAGATTGATTTTACCTGGGCAATTGAATATTTAGCCGGTCTCGCTCCTTTTTTTCGTAATTGGTTCATTATTTAGCTGCTAATTTACACAATTTTGTCGCTTGAATTACGCCGGGGATCGTAATTTTTATTTCACCTTCTTATGTAATTAACCTTTTTAATTATTACTAGTTATTTATCACCGTCGCGTCGGGGAAACACTTTTTTGCCGTGAATTTGGATATATCCTTAAAATTACATCAAGTTATCAAAACCTTGTTATTTAATATTGTTTGTTTTCTGCTGATGATTATGTTGGTGCCCTCTTATCACAGAGTCTGACGTGACAATTCAACAGCGATAACTTATCCACAACTTTTCCCTGAGACAGCTATCAGACAGTTGAATGAACACAAAAGAATTACAGCGCCCACGCTCTTGGGTTTCGCACATTTGAACACATTTTAGGGCAATCGCAAAAGAGATACAAAATTACGAACTCTTAAATTATATACATTAGCCGTTATAAACCGTTACAAAGAGAGGAATTTTGAGCGGTTTCTGATTGACATCAATCAGCCTGTTGGAAATGAGTTATTGGTTTTTCGGAACGGTTTTTGTTTTTTAGATGAGCAACGAAGAAGAGAAATGAAGAGCCCTTATAATATACCACTCAAAATTGTGCATTTAAGATTGTTTCCAATAACGCCAAGGAGAAGGCGAGCTACGTGACAAGAGGGATGCAACCAGGTAGCTCTCCCTCCACCGATTCCCCAACGGCTTTCAACCGCCGTCGGAGGACCGGGGGAGGGGAGAGGCGCCTTTATAAGACGCCCACCTTGCCCAGCTCGTCATTCTACCGATCTTGCTCGAACCCGACGCATTCTCTCTCTCACCTTACCCGCCTCCTCAACCTCTCATAAAAGATCCCTGCGTGTGATTACCTTACTGGGCATAACCTCAACCTCTCTCGCACAAAAGATCCCAGCACAGTGATAACCTTCCTGGGCTAATTCTCTAGTATCCAACGTGGTGATAACCTTTCTGGGTATATCCTCTAGTATCCAACGTAGTGATAACCTTTCTGGGCATATCCTCTAGTATCCAACGTGGTGGTAACCTTTCTGGGCATATCCTCTAGTATCCAACGTGGTGGTAACCTTTCTGGGCATATCCTCTAGTATCCAACGTGGTGGTAACCTTTCTGGGCATATCCTCTAGTATCCAACGTGGTGGTAACCTTTCTGGGCATATCCTCTAGTATCCAACGTGGTGGTAACCTTTCTGGGCATATCCTCTAGTATCCAACGTGGTGGTAACCTTTCTGGGCATATCCTCTAGTATCCAACGTGGTGGTAACCTTTCTGGGCATATCCTCTAGTATCCAACGTGGTGGTAACCTTTCTGGGCATATCCTCTAGTATCCAACGTGGTGGTAACCTTTCTGGGCATATCCTCTAGTATCCAACGTGGCGGTAACCTTTCTGGGCATATCCTCTAGTATCCAACGTGGTGGTAACCTTTCTGGGCATATCCTCTAGTATCCAACGTGGTGGTAACCTTTCTGGGCATATCCTCTAGTATCCAACGTGGTGGAAACCTTTCTGGGCATATCCTCTAGTATCCAACGTGGTGGTAACCTTTCTGGGCATATCCTCTAGTATCCAACGTGGTGGTAACCTTTCTGGGCATATCCTCAAGTATCCAAAGTGGTGGTAACCTTTCTGGGCATATCCTCTAGTATCCAACGTGGTGGTAACCTTTCTGGGCATATCCTCTAGTATCCAACGTGGTGGTAACCTTTCTGGGCATATCCTCTAGTATCCAACGTGGTGGTAACCTTTCTGGGCATATCCTCTAGTATCCAACGTGGTGGTAACCTTTCTGGGCATATCCTCTAGTATCCAACGTGGTGGTAACCTTTCTGGGCATATCCTCTAGTATCCAACGTGGTGGTAACCTTTCTGGCCTGGCCAATGTGGTGTAACCTTTCTGGATACTAGCCACCTCGCTCCCGCACTCTCCATCTCACACTCGCCTTTCCAGACCTCAACTACCTCACTCTTGCCATCACCACAAAGAGATTAGCCTATTGGCGACTTCAGGCACAGCCGGCTTCAGAGAAGGCCGCGGCAGTAGAGAAATGGCAACGAGGAGGAAAAACACGGTGTATCGTAACTACGGAGGACCTGATTATAATCAAGGATGGCTGTATGAAGTCGAGTTGGTTGTTTGTTTCAGAACGCCGTAGCTCGAAAACTTTCGATAGAAGGGTATGGTTTTTACTACGTTTTCATATTGATCTCGAAATAAAGAATTGTTTCGCATTGTACGGCCAACCGTTCGTTTGCACCCGAAAAATCTTGGTCAACATGATCGTGAATGAAACGGTATGAATCTGGCGCAGATAACTGCTCGGGATCACTTGATTATAATCAGGGATGGCTGTATGAAGTCGATTTGGTTGTTCTGTGATGTTATTTCATTTTAAAAATTATGGCGATTTTGGATTTTGTTTGTAGGTACTTTTGTAACTTGAATTTATAAACGTTGTTTCACGAATAACAACAATATTATGAAATGTAATTCCCGGGATGGCTCAATACTCGATTTAGGGCATCTATACAGGTAAATTATTACACTACGGTTATTATTTGTAAATTCTTACAAAACGGTCTATTATTTTGTAAATTACTACGCAACGGTAAATTATTACACAACGGTTTATTGTACTATCTACGCAGAAGGGGCATCTATACATGTAAATTATTACACAGCGGTTTACTATTTGCCTTATCTTCATGAATAACTACAAATAATCAATGATTGAATTATTGAATCCCGCGCATTTGTATGAAACTTTAATTCCCGGGCCGGCTCCAGTACTCGATTTAGGGCTTTCCTGGAGGGAGGTCAAGGGTACTGACCACAGAAAACAGTGATCTAAGCAGAAGGGGCATCTATACAGGTAAATACTGCCCTCCAAAGTAAAGAAGCCGTAGACTCGATTTTTGTCAATTTAGAGATTTTGGTATGTCTGGATTCGTTTCTTAAAGACCTATGCTGGTATCCAGTTGTAAAAGTTGAGAAAATTTCCCTAAAAAAGTTATTCGAGGAAAATGTCTACGGTTTTTCGGTTTCTTTATGGTTTTCCAACGATGAAACGCAGTAGTATTTCTTCCAACACATGAAAACAGTAGATCCCAGACCTACGGTGTTAATTCATTGAAACAGTGAATTTATTTTAATGGTCATCAGGACAGTACTGTTTTTCTCTGTTGTGTCCCACTCATATTTGTCTGAATTCGTCAGGTGGTACCGTTCTTCAGTTTTGTAATGAGCGCCAAAGTCGACCGTAGGTGGCTTCCACATCGCGGTAAATCGTATTTTACAAGGAAAAATAAAGGTACTGTTTTTCCTTTTGGGAAAGACAAATTATTACACAACGGTTTAGGTAGGTACCTAGTAACGAGTACGGGGTTAGGTACTAACCTACGGAGGGTCTGCGATCTACATAATATTTATAGAATATTACACATGTTATATCGAAGGGTTATCTATACAGAGAGCTGTTAGGGTATTCTGTACAAAATAATAAACCGTTGTGCAGGGGTTCGCAGCGTTTTTTTTTTTTTTTTTTTTAGAACGAAAATTAAGGTAGATATCGATGACACGGCGGACGGACATGATGTTGTTGGAATCTACACACATTGAAACGTAGAAAAAATTTTGAGGGGTTGTTCCAAAAAAATTTTCCGTTTGTTTTTGAGTATCTACTCTAAAGTAACTATCCAATACATACCTACACAAGGAAGTGTGAGTTCAAAACAGACAGATTCTACTGGAACATAAATATTGACTTGAAGGCTTACATTTTGAGCGAGTTTAGAGAGTTCAACTGTTCAGTTATATGATAAGTACCTATTTTTGATTTACAATTTGAAAAATACTTCTTCATAATGCACCTAAAAAAGGGGAATAACAGGAGGAGTAACACACCACTGGGCTCTACCAATCTACGGGGCTCTAATACGTTTGATATTATCAAACTATCCGGACCAATGATCATATAAATCATTTTGGTTTGTTTGTCGATTTTGGTTTGTTTTTCGTGGGCGTAAAATGTAGGGTACGATTCCGTAACTCAACATCGATACCAATCGAAATGATCGTTTAGCTAATAATTAAAAACGCTGCAATGTCCTTGCCACATGGATTTATTATTCTCGAATGAATACTGCACGATTGGGACCACAACGAACAGACCCACAAAGATGTATTTAACGTTTTAAAGACGAATATTAGGTTACTGTTTCTGAAAAGTTATTTTCGACCACTGAAGCTGTCATTGAATTGTCTTGATTCACCTGTTAATACTACCTCCTGTGTTATTATACAAATTTCTGGTGATCACAGGTTTTTGACCCATAAATTTTAGTTTTGAGATTTAAAAATTTGTCAGAATCTCAATCCTTTACTCTTTGATAAAAATCAACTTCATATTCGGTCTCCTCGCCCTAAAAAACATGTAAAACGACATTCACAAGCCGAAGTTCAACAAAACCTCAAAAATACCTTGAAAAGCCCTTTTTGCACCAATTTTTTCCCCCACAACACCCCTGGGTGTATTCCGATCGGGCTCCCGAGCTTTGGAGCACAACTACCCAAATGTGTTCCCACACTTTGCGCGGAAAAACTACTATTTTAGACCAAAATTTAACGTAAATTTAAGGCTAAAACTTCGTAAGAACTTAAATTTTCCACTCTTTGGTCAAAATCGACTTCATATTCGGTCTTTTCGTCCCAAAAAACATGGAAAACGGTACCTCAAAAGCTCATAATACTAAAACACAAAAAATACCTCTTTTATACCCAATTATCACCCATTACACCCCTGGGTATATTCCGAGCGGGCTGCAAAGTTTCGGGACACAACCAGGGCCCAAATGGAGAAAGTGTGCGAAAACGAAAACGGTAAAAAAACCACAGTCATGCAGCATGGCTATAAGAGCGAATTTTCGAAGTTTTCGGCATCTTCCTCCTCCGCCTAAAATTTTCTGAAAATTAATTTTCGGCCAATGTTTTCCAATCAAAAATGTTTTGAATACCAGAAGAGTAGGTATTGGGTACGTAACAAATTTTTTGTTCCATTTTTTGCCGAGTAACACCTCGGTTTGTAGATTTTCCAACGCTGAACACGATGGTGAAGTCAGAATTGCGATATCCCATTCCGTTATCAGATTAGAGCAGACGAACCAGGAAGAACATCTCAAGAAATAACCACGTTCCTTCATCTTCAAAGTGCTCCAGTTTGAGAATGGAATGAGATATCGCAATTCTGATTTCACCATCGTGTTCAGCGTACAAAAACCTTTAAAATGAGGTGTCACTTGTCAGACTTTTTCATTTTGGGAATTTATGGGTAATTTCCCCCCCCCCCCCCTAAAACTCCCCAAAACTCCCCCTTAGGGTGACCCGATTCTGCCCATCTTCGAACTTAGCCTGTCGATTGCCAAGACAGATTTTTCGTGCAAATTTGAACTTTTTATCTCAATTCTTTCGAGAGTTATCGTCTGGAATGACACATACATATATAAATATATATATAAATATATATATAAATATATATATATACATATAATTTTTGGTGTCTTTCGGCAGGGAATTCAGGATAGTCTGAAACGGATTTTGGTATAAAAATCTTTCGGAAATTCGAGTTTTAAAAATTTTGGACCGAGAACAATAGCTTCCTTTTCTTCGAAAATTCGCTAAAAAAATATTTTTTTAAAGCGAAAATGAAGCCGGAATGCATGATTCGGCTGACGGACATTGCATTTTCTGAATCTACGCACCTTGAAACGTAAAAGAACAAATTTTGAGGGGGTGTTATAACAAATTTTTGCTGAGCGAATACATAGGTGTATTATTCGCAGAATAATGAACCAAAACGACTACAATCGTGCGTCGAAATTCGATCTTTAGGCCATGCTGCATGAGTGGTTCTAATTACCCAAGCGACCTTTTATATATTCGTCGTTGAAAATCAACTGCAACACGATAATTATTCGTTAATAGTGATGAGTTGGGGGGGGGGGGGGGGGGGGTGTTACAGGTGTACCGCTCTCGCAACGCAAATCATTGGTTCACAGCTGTAATTTCGTGATTGCTACTACAACTAATGCGGGCAAACTACTCACAGCAGTCTGAACATATCCAAAGGGGTCTGGTGGACAGGGGTAGAAGGCCCCAGCCTCCGCCTCCGCCTTCCTCTGCCTGTACTCCACCAACATCCTGTCGAAATCCTCCCATTCCGAGTCTTCCCAACTCATCCTGAGCCGTCACTGAGGAAGTCGTCGCCCGAGTGCCGAAAAACAGCGCGAACCAAACCGCTCCCGGGACCGCAGAACAAATTGTACGGCGAATTTGGATTATTATAATGCGAGTTAATAAGGGATATTCAACAAAGGAGCTCTGTCCCTCAACTGAGCGCTTCCTTTTCTTGAGGCTCCTTAATGCGGAGCGGGCGGGTCAAGTGGATAATGAAGACGGCCCTAGGTGGGGATCTTGCGTGGGGTCAGCAGAAACAGTTTGTCCGACTTGCGTCGGTACAGTAAACAGTTGGATTTCAAAAGCAACGTTGGCCAAAACATAAATACAAAGATCTAATCAGGATACGCACTGAACAGACCCAAAGGGCGTTCGAACTGGTCTTGTGTATCATTACAGGATAGGTAAGGTAAACGGGAAGATATTGGAAGTCACAGTAAGGTTATGTTACAACTAAGCTAAAGTGACTTTAGCCTCCAACGTGTAATGGAACATACTCGTAATATTATGTAAATCCATTAGCGTCAACGCAGGAATAATATGGAGTAGTACCTAAGGAGAAAATGCGCCTGCGCTACGCTCTACCTTTTGCAAATGACTGATCCCTTTAGATATACAGAAGGGATACAAACCTACAACATCCATCTATCAAGAAATGCACTGACTTTATGGTTTATCTCTATTACATTAATGATATAGTAATTTATTATTTCACAAAGAAGGTTTCTTCTTCGCTGGCTATCCATTAAACAACCTGCAAGGTTAACTGAGGAGAAAAAAACGCTGCAAAGTCCTTGTCACATGGGGTTTATTATTCTACAGAAATGATGGCTGTACATTTATTGTTTGTTTCATGTGAAATAATTGAAATAGCTATTTCTGATGGTTTCCACCAATTTTGGCCCCCAAAACACAAATTAGGTAGGTACGATCTTTTTTTTTTTTTTCAAATTATCTTTGATCATTGGTAGTGCCATCATTTAATCGTCTTGATCCACGTGTTGACACTTTTTCTAGTGTTATTCTACAAATTGATGGTGATTTCGCAGGTATTTGACTCATAAAAAATCAATTTTGGGAGCTGAACATCTGGTAGAACCTCAATTTTCCACTCCTTGGCCAAAATCGACTTCATATTCGATCTTCTCGTCCCCAAAAACATGGAAAACGATACCTCAAAAGCTCATGTTACCAAAATGTTGCTAAAACGCAAAAAGTACCTATTTTCACACACATTTTCACTCATAACACCCCTGGGTATATTCCGATCGGGCTGAAAAGTTTCGGGACACAACTAGGGCCCAAATGGAGCATGTGTGCGAAAGAACGACTTTTTTAGAGCGAAAATGAAGCCTGTACACGTGATACGGCGGTCGGCGGACGGCGTACGGCGTACGGCGGACGGACATTGCATTTTTTGAATCTACGCACCTTGAAACGGAAAAGAAAAAAGTTTGAGGGGGTGTTATAAAAATTTTTTGCTGAGCGATTACATAGGTGTATTATTCACAGAATAATAAACCAATACCTCGCTCTACTACGCACACCAAAAAAACACTGCAAAGTCACATGGGTTTATTATTCTACAGGACATACATACAGAAATTTTGGCTGTTCATTTATTGTTTCTTTCATGCGCAATGATTGAAATAGCTATTTATGATCGTTTCCACCAATTTTGGCTCCCCAAAAGCACGAATTAGGCTCGGTTTTTTTTTTTAACAGATTATTTTTGATCATTGATAGTACCATTTAATTGTCTTCATTCACCTGTTGATACTACTTCTAGTGTTATTATACAAATACATGGTGATTTCAGAAAATTTGCCATGTTTTTGACTAATAAAAAATGAATTTCGGGAGCTTAATCTTCGTTATACCATCAATTCTTCACTCTTCGGTCAAAATCAACCTGGTATTCGATCTTCTCGCCCTAAAAACATGGAAGTCATGTTCACTAAAACCTCAAAAATCCCTCGAAAACCCCTATTTTTACATTCATTATCCTCCCATAACACCCCTGGGTGTATTCCGATCGGGCTGCCGAGCTTTGGAGCACAACTAGGACCTAAATGTGTTCCCAAATGGGGACCCAAACTGTGTGAGGAAGAACGACGATTTTAGACCAAAATTTAACGTAAATTTAAGGCTGAAACTTCCTTAGAACCTCAATTTTCCACTCTTTGGTCAAAATCGACTTCATATTCGGTCTTCTCGTCCCAAAAACATGCAAAGCGATACCTAAAAAGCTCATGTTACTAAAACACTAAAGTACCCATTTTCACTCATAACACTCCTGGGTATATTCCGATCGGGCTGCAACGTTTCGGGGCACAACTAGGGCCCAAATGGAGCATGTGCGCGAAAGAACGAATTTTTTAGACCCAAAATGAAGGCGGTACGCGTGATACGGCGGACATTGTATTTTTGGAACTTGCGCACCTTGAAACGTAAAAGAAAAAATTTTGAGGGGGTGTTACAAAAATGTTTTGCTGAGCGAATACATAGGTGTATTATTCACAGAATAACAAACCAAAAACGTAAGTATACTTGGCTCCTTCGTAGGTGAATTTCACTTGAATACGACACCTCATGTTGCGCAAACTCTCTAATATTTTTCATTTACTACCTACTGATGTAGTGCTCGAAGGTTTCAGAGTTTCATATATACGGTAATTACACCAGAACTGACTGTGAGTACGAGAACAACACAGCTGTATCAAGCTCACATAATATCCTAGTTAATGATTTCATTCCTAATTAGGTATTTAGTTCTAATTGTGGTGTTGTGCCACTCATCATCTCACCAGTCCGTAATGTTCGTAAAAGTAGCGTCCCACAGTTTCTAATACAGTCACAGTGGATAACATGAAACTGACTCACAAATAACACCTTGCTGACGATGGCAACGAGGAGGGCGTCGAATTCCTTCGAAAGAGACTCATTTTCTGCGACTTCCATTCAGACTTTGGCGAAGAAAAAAATGAAAAAATAAAAATGTCACAGAGATATTCAGTCAAGTCAAAAACAACCGATTTAGTTATGTACTTCACTCAGGCAGTACATTTACCAACTCAATTTTGATCACAAAAACCCGAAAACGCGGTACTGAACGAAGGAATTTGACATTATTATTAAACTTGAACACGAATGGCGAAGCGTTAGGTAACAAAAGTAAACCAATGAAGACGGAATGTGGTTCACGGATGGTGTGACGTCAACAGCCCCGAACTATAATCTCTCGTGAAGATTGGAACCGTAAACAGGCGGATGACGAGAAGGTTAGGATCGATAAATGTTAATGATAATCCGAGGGGGGGTCATATAAGGACACGACCAAGGGTGCTACGTTTCGAAGGATGCGGTCACTGATCATAATAAAAAATAGGGTAAGCGCTTTATCAATGTTCGGGCGCGTTCTTCAGGATCGGATTCGGTATTCGCTGTGTGTTCTCATCCGCAAGCCATCTACAAAAACGCTGCCAATTATTACACAAAGGTTTATTATTTACCTGTACAGATGATCCTTCTGCGTAGATCACTGTTTTCTGTGGTCAGTACCCTCCAGCTCCCCCCAGGAAAGCCCTAGATCGAGTACTGGAGCCGGCCCCGAAATTAAAGTTTCCTACAAATGCGCGGGATTCAATAATTCAATCATTATGTAATTATTTTGTAGTTATTCATGAAGCATAAGGCAAATGATAAACGGTTGAGTAATAATTTACCGTTGTGTAATAATTTGCCCATCAATAATACTTCAACGGTTGTTCAAGTTGGAAAAGTACCTACCAACAAACTCCAGCCCCTTCTACGTAGATGGTATAATGAACCGTTGTGTAATAATTTACCATTGTGTTATAATTTAACCATCAATAATACTTGAGCGTTTGTTCAAGTTTCACTACGTCTATCAACAAACTCCAAAAGAGCCATCATTTTAGCGAATTTTCAAAGAAAATGAAGCTATTGCAATGGCTTCGAAATTTAAATAATATAAATTTTTTGAAATTTTCTTCATAGAAATCCGTTTCAGACCATTCTAAAACGATTCCTGAAATTTAACACTTTTTTATATGTATATATATATTTATATATATATGTGTCACTCCAGACGATAACTCTCGATAGAATTGAGATAAACAGCTCAAATTTGCACAAAAAATCTATCTTGGCAATCGAAAGGCTAAGTTCGAAGATGGGCGAAATTGGCCTACTCTAAGGAGGGTTTTGGCGCATTTAAAGTGCGCAAAAATTACCCAAAAATCCCCAAAATGTTATTTTCCAACAAGTGACCCCTCATTTTAAAGGTTTTTGCACGCTGAACACGATGGTGGAATCGGATTTTAGATATCTTGATCTGTTCTCAAATTAGAGCATTTAAAGTGCGCAAAAATTACCCAAAAATCCCCAAAATGTTAGAAAACAAGTGACCCCTCATTTTAAAGGTTTTTGCACGCTGAACACGATGGTGAAATCGGATTTTAGATATCTAAATCCGATCTTAAATTAAAACATTTAAAGTGCGCAAAAATTACCTAAAATTAGGATAATCTTTAAACTCTTACCCCCCCCCCCCCCCACCCCCTTAGAGTGGTCAGATTGAAAAATGTGAGAAGTATTAATTGAAGACGAGAGTTCGAAGCAAAAAAGGGGGAGGCAAACGATTAGTACAACTCCTTGAATTTCCCATTTGACATAATAATTGTTATGATACCTTCATAGATAGACAAGTACCGGCCCACGTATTACTAGAAGGAAGACGAAAGAAAAAATCTATTTCAAATTATTCAATTTAGGTACTAACAGTAGGAGGAAGAAGTTTTCCTTTATTCAAAACCATAGCCATTAATTCGAATATTTCTTTGAAAATTCGCTCATTAAGTCATGCTGCATGACTGGTTTTTTTCAAATGAAATAATATCACGGAATAACCAACTCGACTTCATACTCCGTGAATAAAATCATGTGCTCCCTAGCAATGATGATCTCGGGGCGAATTCCCGATTGTTGCCGCGTCCCTAGCAATGACATTTGGGCTGAATGTATACAATTTCATTCACCCACCTGTTGAAAAAGCCTGTCGGTGCAAACTTCTGGGCATAAGTCCGCTGACCAGGTGCCCTCGAGCAGTTTTGAAAATAGGCTCACATTCTGCCTATGCAACACGCTCAATTATAAAAAAAAAACTACAGGATAAAAATAAAATAGTCTATTTCCACGTAAAATAACAAAAACTGTAGACCGGTTTCGGTTGTTACACCATCGTCAGTACACTATGTGACGATACACTGTGTGTATGTAACAACCGAAACCGGTCTACAGTTTTTGTTATTTTACGTGGAAATAGACTATTTTATTTTTATCCTGTAGTTTTTTGCTATGGATTTCCACTATTCCGCCGCGAGTGATTTAAGTTACGCTCAATTATAGATAGTTTTCCTAACGTTTATGTACATTAAAAATTATTCCATTCGATTCAGCGTGCTGGAAAACACGAAAAACTACACCGAACGCGAACACACATTTTTCTGACAGATGGCACGAGTGGAGCCAGCGTGGCCTGGCGCCGTTCCCTAACACCACGGTGGCACCGAAAACTATACGGCAAATTGAAATTGAAATTGAAACTTAGTCTTCCTTCTTTACAATAGGTAGAAATCTTAAACTAAGTTACATGAAATTGAATATATAATAATAAACGTTAAATTGATCAATTTTGGGGGCCTTAGGAGTATACCCTCTAACTTTCAAGTCAAAATACCCAAAATTGCGTCTTGTAGCGGGGTACAGACACATGTACACAATTATATAGTTACAGTGAAACCCCTCTTAGTGGACACCCCTCTATAATGGACTCTTATTTTGGTCCCGTCGGTGTTCACTACAGAGGGATTTCACTGTATATTGTTACCCGCAAATGCCGCTCAAGTCTAAGTAACAAGCCTCACTCACGTTAGGCAATAAGACCTGATTTTCACAACATAACGGAGATAAGTTGTGTGCAACAAATTCTGCTTTAAATGATATAAATCCAGCTCTCCAGCAGTGTAGCTGTGATGTTTGTCCAAGTTTCACACTTTCTGCGTAGCAAACCTTTGGAAAAATCGACGCAGACTACTGAGCTGCACGGCTGGGAACGTTACGTTGTCTCCATCCAGGGTCAGTAAAGAATTTACAAACTCAGGGTTTTATGAAATCAAGATTCTCGTTTCGAGTTAGACACTTTTAGTATCCATATCCACAGAAGTATGTCATTTAAGAATATTTTTTCTTGGTAGGCAATCTCTATACCGATGACAGTGTATAAGATCGATAACAAAGTATGAACCAAGAAAATCATCTTTGTTATCAGTATTACGCAGGTAATAAGCAGATAACAGGGTGGTTAAGGGGGTGCAGGACAGTGTATAAAACTGTTTTTCCAACTTTTCTCTTGCAATAATCGGTCGATTTTGATGATTCTTGAGGCATTCTTATAATTTTTCCATTCTCTCGGGCAATGAACTCTTGAAATTTTAGATTTCAAACATTTTCAAATTTAGGTACAATATTGAAATTTACGTTTCGAATGTCCATAGTGCATTGCCCTGGAAAGTATAAAAATAGGAAGAATGCCACAAGAACCACAGAAAAGCCTTACCTTACCTACGTAGGCCAGTCCACAACGAGGAATCTTGCGAAAGCGTCCGGTACCCCCTTGATATTTCTTAGTATCCTAATTTTGGCCGATCCACCGGCAGGTTCCCTACGGCGAAAGGACAACACTCACGTCGTCAGGTATAATATTTATCGATGTGATACCGGTTTCGACTCGAAAGTCGTCCTCAGTCGCATCACATGTATCAGCAGCTGCGCGAGACAAAAACCTCTTCATCTACTAGCAACACGAGAGGCAAATGCCCAAGTCCTCGCATAGGCCAGCGTCTGCCTGTGACTTCGGACGTCGTCGTGTAACAGTAAATTGAAAGAACTTCGGGTACCAGCAAATACTCATTTCATAAGGAATTCGTCGATTTTCTATTTTGGGTAGGTAAATTAAAAAACCAAACTATTAAAATGCTTTCACATGAGCAACAGAGGTAAATTACAACAGGTGGCACTCACCTTGGAAAAACGCTGCAAATTATTACACAACGTTTTATTATTTACTGAGGGGTGAGTTCGTGACCGAATTCTGAATATAACCAGGTGATAGGATCTTCGGAGGCGGTCACTTGTTTCTAAGCCTATTTTTATTATTTACCTGTATGGATGCCCCCTCTGCGTCGATCGCTGTTTTCTATGGTCAGTTCCACAAGAGAGCCCTAAATCGAGTACTGCAGCCAGCCGGGCAATCACATTTCATAAAACAAGAATTATATCAATAATTATTTTTTTTATTCATGAAGCATAAGGTTTGTTCAAAATGAAAAAGTACCAATCAATTGAATTCCAAATAACCATCATTCTTCAAATGAAATAATATCGCGGAACAACAAATTCAATTTCAGACAGCCGTTCATGATCATATCAGGAGTTCCCGAGCAATGATACTATCTGGCCTGGAAGTAAATATACCGTTTCATTCACGATCATGTTGAGGAAGCTTTTCGGCGGAAACGAACGGCTGGTGCTCCGGGTGGTCTCAAAAAATTCTCTAGTTCGACATCAATTTTAAATCGTAAAAAACCATATTGAATTACGCATACCATTCTATTGAAAACCATACCCATAACTAACCATACCATAGCTACGGCGTTCGGGAAATTTCAATCCTCTATTTTTCATACCTTAGAAATGGCTGACAGTAACGCCGAGCTTCGCGGACCAACTAGACCCCCAAATGAGACCTACAAACCAAATTTCATTAATTTTGGTTCACGGTAGCTAAGGAAAGTGCGAAATTTGTCGTTCCATTTTCGGATTCTACATATCTTGAAATGGAAACCATCAAATTGTGATGTCGGAAGGGAGGGAGGGTGGTATTTATTTATTTGAATTTTTATTTATTTATTAATTCTTTTTTTTTTTTCATGCTCGATTCCAAAGGTGGCGAAGTCACATGAAACGATCAGGTTAGAGAGTATACCCGGCGACGAAGGTTCTTGTTTCACCCTTTGGAACTTGCCGCTGGATTTGCCAAAATTAGGCTACTAAGAAATCATCAACGTGCCCGCGCCTGTCCTCAATGTTTTGCATGTGGGTACCAGTTAGTTCTTTCGTGCAGTTACTATCAATTAAACGGAATTCCTTTCAGAAAGAGTGGTCTAGAAAAGAAGGATTACCGAGTTACATAGAGCAACGTCTGCCAATTCGAGTAGGCAGCATAGCTTCCTCACTTGAATCACACGAACGTATAGAATAGTTGGGTAGTTTCGTTTTGATACGGGACCATCTGCGATCCAACCCGCGTGTACCCTCAAAATTTCAGCTCTCTACGACTATTTTTCGCGTAGTTAGAAGCGTTAACAAGGAAACGGGCAACAGTTCATGTTCGCGCACGCGCAGACGAATGAAATCCTTATAGAACTACCAAAGAAATTGTTGATCGACCCTCCAAATCTGAGCTCATTTCAACGATATTTAAAGTAGCTTTACGGGCGTTTCAAGTATTTCACGTTTGCGCATGCGCAGATGGGACGATTTCCATGATTTTGGAACGGGACTATTTGCGATCCAACCCGCGTGTACCCTCAAAATTTCAGCTCTGTACAACTGTTTTTCGCATGGTTAGAAGCGTTAAAAGAAAATGGTCAACATTTCATGTTCGCGCATGCGCAGACGAAAGTTACAGTAGCATTCCGATGAAATTCATTTGGAACTATCAAAGTATTATTCCTGATCGGCCTTCTAAGTTTGAACTCATTTCAACGATATTATAGGGTAGTTATGAGCTTTTCAAGTATTTTACGTTTGCGCATGCGCACCCGAAAGTTAGCGTAATTTTTCAATCATTTTGGTATGGGACCGTCTGTGACCCAACCCGCACCTACCCTCGAAATTCCAGCTCATTTCGACCATTATTCGTGTAGTTATGGGCGTTACAAGGAATTGACCACAGACAGACAGACAGACACGGAACCAAAAATGTTCCTCGATGTCTGAAACGCAAAATGGAAGTGGAAATTTTCATTTTGGAAGACATAAATTGTTTTCACTCGATCACGAATCCAAGGCTTCCCTACCTTCAGTAGTGAGGAAGCAATAATAAACCGTTATGCAACAATTTGTAGCGTAGGTAGTAAAACAACCAACTGTTCACTTCATACATTTTTCAACCTCTTTGTGTAGTGAAGTTCAATATTTCAGCATCCAGATATTCATATTTAAGAATTTTCTCAACGAAAAATGACTCGTGCGCTGGATTTAATTGGACATTGTTTACGACAAAGCAGATTTCCATAACAAGCGCGAGGCGTGTGGGAGTAAGTGGTCGATATGGATTACGGATTATCATCAGGTAGTAGCTTGTCAGATCAGCTTTACAATGTGGTCAAAGATCCAACTCTGTTGAGGTGCGTGGGGGCAACAGTACTGATGAGTATCGTCGTTTGGCTTCGGTTGCTGACAAGGAAGACAAGACCAGTGTATTTCTTCCTCATCCTCATCATCTCATACCTCTGTGCCCGGCTGCTTCGGTACTACGATAAGGCGTCTCTGTACGACGAGGCCTACGACGTCACTTCAGAGATTGCGATCGAGTTGTGTTGCCCGCTATTCCTGTTTTACTCCTCGATGGGAACGGACTTCTCAGAGCTGTCCGTCAACGCGCTCATCACTATAATGTCCTTGCTGTCCTTCAGCACATTCGTCGCCCTCCTGTCGGCCTTCGTCATATGGCCGTTTCTCCACTTTAGCTCCGACATAATTTTCACCACTTCATTCCTTATGATGGTGATGCTGACCCCCAAATGGGCGGCGAGCGCCGTCCTGGAGCTCGACGGTGTCCAAGGCCACATCCGAGACACTCAGATGATGCTCAAATTTGAACAGCTCTGCTCGACTTGGTTGGCGTACATTTTAGCTGAACTCACTTTCAAATGGCAGCTCCTCCATTCTTGGCCACACTACCGTTTGTATCATTTCATTGCCATCATCTTGTACAAATCCCTGGGTTTCGTCATCGGCGCTGTTTTCGGTCTGCTCATCAGAATCCCTTTTAGCTTCGCTTACAACGACATCCCAGCGCAAGCCATCATCATCCTGTCATCGATCTACATGGTTCAACTCCTCAGCAATATACTAGGAACCAGCGCTGGCTTGGCGATCGGCATATTCGGAGTCTCTCTCAATTCCAACAAAGTCAAAATGAGCAAAGACGCCGAGGAGTTCCACTTAGAAATGTGGGAATGGTACATTTTCTTGGCTGAAACAGTCACTGCCATGTTAGCTGGACTAATTCTTGGCTTGAAAAGACCGGAAGTAATCGGTGTGTACCATTACGGAATTATTATCATAATTTACTGTGTGCTAGTAGCCATACGACTCGTGATCATCATTTTAGCAAACATTTGTGGTCAAGACCAAAATGACTTGTACTGGAAACGAGTCGTCATCATGGGAGTCGCACCTTACCATGGTTACGTCTGCATTCTATTAGCCTTGCAATACTTCACATACGACGATAAACGTGGATTTCAGAACATCACCTACGTCATTGGCGTGGTGGCACTTTCCGTATTTTTCAACGCAATGTTATTCAGATCAGTCCTCAGTATTTTGGGGATGTTCGAATACAAGCGAGCGACCATTATCAACATGAACGTGGCTGTCGGTCAAATCAACTGCTGCCGAGATAGAGCGATTTTCTCACAGAAAATGGATCTGGTAATCTCGGATGCCAATTGGGCGATAGTGGAGAGTTTGACGAGGCTTCCACATCCTTACAGACGGAGACTGATGGAAACTGGATATTCAGACGACAAAGGTGATTTCCGACTCCGGACCATAATTTGCTCCAACTGCGGTATCGAAGTGGTGGCTCCTCCCACGAAAAGTGAAATAGAGGATATGATTATCGAGGCCAAACAAAGAGTGTTGAAAATCCAGTTGGTCTCTTTTGGTCAGCAGTACGAGAACGGCACGATCAGCCGCCACAGTTACCGCACATTATTTTCGGTCATCGACACAGCTGCAAGTTCTGGTAATCCAGCCATTGACTCCACGCCACTCAACATCCAAACGGAAGAATCCAAAGTCACGAGGTTCTTCAGAAAAGTGTTCACTTACTTGACAGCCGTCACCAGCAGAACTTATGTTTTCGTTCCAGAGAATATCTTCAGATTCTTCGCCTATCGAATAACCACATCACGCGCTTTCAACATAATATTGGCATTTCTAGCTTTGACGGACACAGCTATAATTATTAAACTTATTTTCACATGGCTCTTGGCTGATGTATCAAGTGAAGGTGCCAAAGTGTTTTCAGATGAGGATCTAGAATTTGGCCGTGTCGCCCAAATTTTTGATGTAGTGTTCTTTGTGATATTCGCAATGGAATTCATAATACAGTTGACTGGCCTGGGAATGATCCAATACTTCTCCAGCCATTTGAACAAAGTAGAGAGTGGAGCTAATCTCGTGAGGACCGCTGAACTGATAATGTATTTCAATACTGCGGTGCAACGAGACAGATTCATCAGCGTGCTGTTGGTTGAAGACATTGTCCTTTGGATGAAATTTTTGCTTTTGGTCAGGATCGTGCGAGTGTATGTGTTTGTTGTGGGTTGGCTGCCACGTTGCTTGGCTATGGTTGAGAAACAAGTTGAAGAGGAACTCATGAGGAATTATGAAGTTGGAAAGGGCTATTTGGTGTCACTTGAAAGAGTGACGAAGTTTTTGAGTCACGTCGCTATCTACGAGTCGGTGTACGAGGCAATCAAGACCGAAATTGAAACGGAAAGAAGAAAAGTAGCCAAAGACTTGGGGCTAATTCAAAAAGAACACCCCTCCATCGCTATAACAGTGAAAACTCGGCATGCAATACGATTCGTCATCAATTCAGTGGCAGATTGCATAAGTGACTTGAAAGAAGATGGCATTTTGGATCTGAATGAAAATAAAGCTATGATCCAATCGCTGGAAAAAGTGAAGAACGATCTGAGGGAGCTACCAATGGTTGACCCATCGCTGGCGCAGAGCGTCCTCAAAGATATATCGTGGCTGAACCAAGATGAGAGTCAGTGCGACGTTCTTTTGGAAAGTGCTAAGCTTACCAGTTACGACTATAACGACAGGATTATCAACGTGGGCGATGACCCGGTCGGTTTGTACGTGTTGGTGTCTGGCTTGGTTAAGGCTTACTACAACCCAACGCCAATAGTCGTATCGCTCAATTCCAAGTTCGGCGTGTTACCCAACTACGACTTCTTCGAAGTCCTGAGATTCGACCAGCCGCAAGATAACTACGTCGTGGCGGGCAACGTCATAGGTGAAATCGGTGCCGTGTCCGGAAGACGCTACGACATGACTGTGACGTGTGAGACATCCGTCCAGCTATACTTCGTTCCCTGGTCCATGCTCAAAATGATCATACACGAATCCGAAAACGCCGTCGAAATACAAAACGCCATTTGGAAGTGCATCGGGATCCGCCTGGCAGTCGTCCTCGTCCACTCGAAACAGCCATTCGCCGATTGGCCCAAAGAGAAGCTTTTGGCGCATTTCGAGAACGGATGGGTTCCGCCCTTGCAGCAAATCAAATGTCTCAACATAAATGATGACATCGCCGACTTGATCCTCATAGAAGGAGTTTGCAAAGATCCTGCAACGCACACCGTCTTCCACGGGCCAGCTCACCTTCCCAAAGGGATAAAACTACTCATGCTGCCCGACCACCCGAACTGGGACTTCCAGACCGTCTACTCCACGAAGATATTGATTGTTCCAGCTACTCAAAACTTGACAAACATCGTGGCTGAACTTTTCCAAGAGCACTACAGCCTTAACAGGCGTCCTGAACCCTCTTTTAAAGACGCCGCCAAAAGAGTTGGGTTTGGCTCCGAAGACCAATCCATCGAAAGTATATCTAGCCAAAAAATTCGAAGTAACAGCAGCATCTAACAGTAAAATATAAACATATCCAACCATCCAAACAATATATAGCATATTCCTATAATTAGAGAAATTCCATAGCAATGTGAATTACGAGTAAAATCACACTTTTCACAATTAGTGTATGTACATGTACGAATGAGTTACATTTAGCAGAAGCTCATTCATTATGTGGAACCGACAAGTTTTCAATTTTCGGCATGGATCTTATAGCTAAGGGTCAGACTTAAAAGAGGAAAAATATGAAGTTATCCATTATTTCATGTTGTTTTTCCACGTCAACCGAACCGTTGCCAAGTTATATTAAACTCCTTCGTTTCTATCTCATGAAAATCGACCAGCACTCCCTGGAAAGCTCAATCATAATATCTTTTACCTTGGAATTTATCCATTTATCAGTCATAACTTTTGCGCTGTCTAAATCCTTTACTCCATAAAATACATAATCAATTTGGCATTATTTGTGTTCGCAATATTGTAATCCAAAACAAACATACAAGTGGGTTATGAAACATCATGATTCTATAGCGAATCGTAAATGATTTGATAATACATAATATGTAATCCATTTTTTTTACTTATTTTTTTAAATACACGGTAACAAGTACCTACCAATTGCAATATTAATATATAAATTTAAATTCCATTATACGAGGAGATTTTTAATTTTCCAATATATGGATCTGGATCCAATATATGGATACATATGGATCTGACATTAGGGGGGTTGTTAATATTAATTTATAACTCAAGATTAAGTAATCTGTAGATATATCAGGTACCCTGCCCGAATTCTACATTGCTAGCTGTGTCCACTCGCTTCGCTCGCTCATCCATTTGGGCGTACAGATTACTGTATTTTCTCACATTTCCCAAGTAGTTTAAAAAGATCACTTGACTTGTAGTTTCGCGGGTGTTGCACATTTTGGAATAACTTGGCGATATTTTGGCGACAATGAGGGCGCCAGAGTGGAGCGCGTGCCTCCAAGCGTGGAAGCATATTGAAATGCTTTATTTTGTACGTCCCACTGCGACAGCTTTTCTTTGTAGAAGGTAATGCACAACCCCGCGGGATACTCAGGCTGTCGGACGAGCCCAGAAGACGTTCCAGAGGGCCCCTGGTCCCTCTGTAACGTCTCGGACCAGCTATCGGTGTGAGAGTCCTGAAGTTTTTTCCTTTTCACCGTCGTTGCGCCGTTGGTAGCAGACATTTCGTGTAAATTTCGAAGTGGCGTTAAAATGGGTGGTGAAAGGGAGGCTTCCACACAACTTTCAACCAGTTCGGTTCAGCCGTTCAGGCTGTGAAGTTTTCTGTCATTTCCCGGGCAACGCAAGGGTAAAAAACCACAGTCATGCAGCATGGCTATAAGAGCGAATTTTCGAAGAAATAACTGATTTTATGTAAAATGTGATGTTTGGGATATCCCATTCAAATATGGGCAATCTTAAACTTATTGGGTAATTATAGGTATTCAAGTATGTACGTATATTGAAGTATTGGTACTACAATATACGTACAGTTACTTATCCAACATACTTACAGTATACGTATGTTACGTACCAAATACAGAGTAGGTATTGGATACGTAACAAATTTTTTGTTCCATTTTTTGCCGAGTAACACCTCGGTTTGTAGATTTTCCAACGCTGAACACGATGGTGAAGTCAGAATTGCGATATCCCATTCCGTTATCAGATTACAGCAGACGAACCAGGAAGAACATCTCAAGAAATAACCACGTTCCTTCATCTTCAAAGTGCTCCAGTTTGAGAACGGAATGAGATATCACAATTCTGATTTCACCATCGTGTTCAGCGTACAAAAACCTTTAAAATGAGGTGTCACTTGTCAGACTTTTTCATTTTGGGAATTTATGGGTAATTTTTCCCCCCTAAAACTCCCCAAAATTCCCCCTTAGAGTGACCCGATTCTTCCCATCTACGAACTTAGCCTGTCGATTGCCAAGACAGATTTTTCGTGCAAATTTGAACTTTTTATCTCAATTCCTTCGAGAGTTATCGTCTGGAATGACACATACATATATAAATATATAAATATATATATAAATATATAAATATATAAATATATAAATATATATATATATATACATATAATTTTTGGTGTCTTTCGGCAGTGAATTCAGGATGGTCTGAAACGGATTTTGGTATACAAATCTTTCGGAAATTCGAGTTTTAAACATTTTGGACCGAGAACAATAGCTTCCTTTTCTTCGAAAATTCGCTAAAATAGATTCTGACCCCCCCACCCCCTTATTAAGACCACCCTAGAACACAATGCAAAAATGTCTATCAAAATCGGTCCAGCCGCCCAGAAGCGCGCAGTGTTTTAAAATAGCCTATTCCCTCCCGACGGGCATACAACATAAAAACGTACCAAAATTGGTGAAGATCGGTTGAGCCGTTTGGCAGTAATCGGTTCCAGACAAACAGCCAGACAGAGAGACAGATAAACAGACAGAGATTTTTTATTATATTGGTATAGATTCTGATGATCTCATATTGCAACCTGAAATGCCTCCTCCACTACCCTTGTTTAATTCAAATCAGAACATCCTGGTAGGCATTTTACAACACAATTATTAAGTTTCTCGCTGATTTGCTCTTGGTACAACAAAACTGTGTATTGACTCATGTCGTCGTACCCCTGTAGAATACCACTCAAATGCACATACTTAGATTGTCCTAAATAAACCAAGTGAATGGTGGGCCTACGTGACACAAGTGGCATAAGTAGTCCTCTGCCTCCATCGATCCCCCAACGGCTCCTAACGACCGTCAGAGGACCGGGGGAGGGTAGAAGAGCTCCTATATCTTCCTCCTCAAACCTCCCGCCTAAAAGATTCAGAGTGGTGGAACCGGTCTGGTGATAACCGACCTGGTGGAACCGTCTGGGCACAACCTCAAGCGTTTCTAGTGGTGGTAATCTCCCTGGCTTCGCCATAGGTGTAACCTGTCAAATGCTGGCTATCCAACCTTACATATTCACATCTCAACCTCACCTATCCAGGCCAAGCCTTCATTTCTCTATCACCACAACTCTGATGATCCCAGATTTGAACCGGAACTGTCCGACGCATTTCCCAACTTTCATTCAGATCGGAATATCTAGGTTCTTCACTGCAGTTTTTCGTCACACCCATCACCAGTTTAACCCGTTGGTTAAGTTTGACTCTGGTTCCGTAATTAATTTTGCTGTATATGTTATGAATTATATGGCAAAATAGCTTACAGTTGAAGCTAGACAGTGAATCAGGGGGACAGAAATTAACTCTGGTAAATTAGAAATTAAAAATTAGAAATTAACTCCACCACGTAATTCAGCGAAAAAATGCCATGTGAAAACATCAGGAGTATATGTAGCACACCAGGAGGACTAGAACAACACCTGCTCACCTAGCGGACTTCGTGAAGAGAGTGAAAATGTTACCATAATTAGGTTATTATTAATAATCTAAATTACTATGAAGTGAAAATTTAGGTTATTATTATGAAGTAAGGCTATTATTAATTATGAACATTATTAATGATAAAGTTAGGTTATTATTAATGATAAAGTTAGGTTATTATTAATGATAAAGTTAGGTTATTATTAATGATAAAGTTAGGTTATTATTAATGATGAATTAGGTTATTATTATGAAGTTAGGTTATTATTAATGATGAACATTATTAATGATTATTATGAATATTATTAATGATGAAGTTAGGTAATTATTAATGATGAATTAGGTTATTATTATAAAGTTAGATTATTATTATTAAGTGATAATTTAGGTTATTATTATAAAGTTAGGTTATTATTATGAAGTGAAAATTTAGGTTATTATTATGAAGTAAGGCTATTATTAATTATGAACATTATTAATGATAAAGTTAGGTTATTATTAATGATAAAGTTAGGTTATTATTAATGATGAATTAGGTTATTATTATGAAGTTAGGTTATTATTAATGATGAACATTATTAATGATTATTATGAATATTATTAATGATGAAGTTAGGTAATTATTAATGATGAATTAGGTTATTATTATAAAGTTAGATTATTATTATTAAGTGATAATTTAGGTTATTATTATAAAGTTAGGTTATTATTATGAAGTGAAAATTTAGGTTATTATTATGAAGTTAAGTTATTATTATGAAGTTGAGTTATTATTAATGATGAATATTATTAATACTTCTTATTATCAATATTATTAATGATGAAGTTAGGTTATTATTAATGATGAATTAGTTATTATTATGAAGTTAGGTTATTATTATGAAGCGATAATTTATGTTATTATTACGAAGTTAGGCTATTATTAATTATGAATATTATTAATGATTATTATGAATATTATTAATGACTATTATGAATATTATTAATGATTATTATGAATATTATTAATGATGGAGTTAGGTTATTATAATTCAGGTTATTATTAACAACCTAAATTATTATTAGTGAAAATGTTATTAGAATACAACGAATCTCATGTAGTAATGCCCAACATAGCGACGCATAACTCCACCGATATTTTATATCCACTTAAGTATATCCAGTCGACTTCCGATGAATGAAGTTGGAACTTGAAACGTTTTTCCATTTCACAAATACATTTATACGTTGATAGAACTTACAACCTCACTCACTTCAAACACCTCACTTAAAATCAGTTCGACTGAAACTAAAAGAACAGGGAAAGCTACGAGTAAAAAATGTTCATAAACAACTACGAATCGTCTAGTCTGGCCCATTGTTAGATCGTGATGCTATCGTAAGTCTCTTTAGGAACCCAATTAAGACCTGATGAAGATGATGCAGATACTTACTTCGTGAACTAATAACACAATGGGGAAACCACAAGCAACAAGCATTGTCGTGCTTGAGTGGGCGAGTTGAAATGGGCAGAACTGCATCGCAACTACAAAGAGGAACTGGAGGTTTGGCAAGTACCTACCTACGTACGCGAGTAGAAAAACGCTGCAAAGTCCTTGTTACATGGGTTTATTATTCTATTGGACATACATACAGAAATGTTGGCTTTACATTAATTTATTGTTTCTTTCATGCGTAATAATCGAAATAGCTATTTCTGATAGTTTCCATCAATTCTGGCCCCTAAAACACAAATTACGCTCCTTTTTTTCCCCCTTTTTTTTAAACTGTCTTTGATCATTGGTAGTGCCACTTAATCGTCTTGATACACCTGTTTAGGGCCGGACTGGAACAATTTGTATAAATACGTAAGACTGGCGTGGGCATACAGGCGACTACTTGTTAACGAGTTTAATTATAACTAGTTATAGGATATGGACTATTGCGATCATGTATTTGGTGAAATAAAAGAGAAACGCCGATTTAAGAGAAAAATCAAAACTAAAACAATTACCTAAGCTGTATACGTGCAACATAAAGTAAAATAAATAAATTAGCAAAGTACCTAATTAATACACTTATCGAATAAAATTTTGTAACATAACAAATAATTTAACTACGAGTATAATATCAAACAACAAACGTAATAAATATAACAGAAAAAACGGGTGAACTCCGGCTGACGGTATACTATACCAATAGCCTATCATGTTGCGAAAAAAATTCATGTATGTACTTCTGTTCTAATAAAAACATGTTATCATTCATTCATTCATTCATACACCTGTTTATACTACTTCCAGTGTTATTCTACAAATTGATGGTGATTTCAGACGATTTCGCAGGTTTTTCACTCATAAAAAATCAATTTTGGGAGCTGAACCTTTGGTAGAACCTCAATTTTCTACTCTTTGGTCAAAATCGACTTCATATTCGGTCTTCCCGTCCTAAAAAACATGGAAAACGATACCTCATAAGCTCATGTTACTAACAAGTTACTAAAACACAAAAAGTACCTATTTTTACACACATTTTCACTCATAACACCCCTGGGTATATTCCGACTGGGCTGCAAAGTTTCGGGACACAACTAGGGCCCAAATGGAGCATGTGTGCGAAAGAACGAATTTTTTAGACCGAAAATGAAGCTGGTATGCGTGATACGGCGGACGGACATTGCATTTTTGGAATCTACGCACCTTGAAACGAAAAAGAAAAAATTTTGAGGGGGGGTTATAAGCATTTTTGGCTGAGCGATTACATTCACAGAATAATAAACCAATAAGAACGAACTGATGAGATAATTTTTGTTGGGTATGACGGTTGTTACTTGATTGTTTAAGCAGTATTAAACACATTTCTTGTGCTTCTTGCGCTCAAATAGGAAAATGCTTCAGCTTCTACAAAACTCTTCACCGAATGACAACAAATTCAGTTCTGTTTACATTTCATTTAATTTTCGAAGTTTTATGAAAGAACAGGTTTTTAATGATATAACATACTAGCGGATTACCCGGGCGTTGCCCCGGTCGGGGTGCGTAAATAACTGGACGTAAAGTTCCCCCTCCCCCGCACCATTACCGACTGTGTACTCGTGGTGGGTTGTGTTGATGCAAGTTTAAAAACCACAGTCATGCAGCATGGCTATAAGAGCGAATTTTCGAAGAAATAACTGATTTTATGTAAAATAACCACGTTCCTTCATCTTCAAAGTGCTCCAGTTTGAGAACGGAATGAGATATCGCAATTCTGATTTCACCATCGTGTTCAGCAAGATGATAAATTTGCCCTTGCACTTTAAAAGTTGGCATAAAATTGTCTCGTACGATTTCTGTTGCACCAAACGATGTCATTTGGAAGCAGGAGTTATACTTGCGTATATTCGGCAAAAAATGTTTCGATTGGCTAGTGTTTCCAGATAACAAAGTTGACAATGGTTCCGGTGGTTCGCGTAGTTCTGGCAATTTGACCTTTCCACCAGCGCAACACATTCCTGGTGTTTCATTCTTGAATTTCAATGCTCCACAATATCCACATGTTTTGTCCATCTTCCCAATAATGACACTTGAATGGAGACAATAATCGATATTGGCATCGTAACGGAATGCGGCAAGCTTCAAATCAACCTGTGGTGTATGTCTTACACGGGCAGTGCGTATTCGATCAATTATCAGTCTTGATTCTCGTTGCTGCAATGTTTCAGAAGAGCGTGTTTCAGCAGTTCGTACTCGGTCAGTCTCCAATCTCATTCCTCGTTGTTCAACAGATTCAGAAGAGCGTGTTTCAGTAGTTCGTACTCGCATAGCCTCCAACCTCATTTCTCGTTGTTCATCAGGTTCTGATTGTAGTGATGCTGCCCTCTTTCGTGCTTTGGATGTAGATCTACCAATCGCTGTTTTTTTGGGAGGCATGATTGACGACGAAGCTGGTAAATGAAGAAAAAGAAAAATCAAAAATAGGAAAATATGAAAACTGAAGCAGAAAATATGAACACTGAAGCAGAAAATATGAACGTTAGGAGCGGCAAGTAGAAATATCAATAATAGAAGGAATACGACAAACACGAAGAATGAATTTATCCAAGATGAAAAGTAGGTAAGAAGTTCACAACCACGAAGAAGGAAAAAATACACAGTAGAACATCTGATTTAAATCGTGTTGTCCTAAAATGGAGTGAACTTTCCTTGTGAAAACAACTTTGAAAAAAGATTTGACGCCGTGTTGATAGGTACCAATAAATAACTCAGCGAGTTGCTGCGAACATTGTAAATATGTAAATAACTCGGCAAGTTGTGGTCCTAGAAAAATCGTTCGCCACTTTTCGGAAAGAGGGGAATTTGCCCTAGCCGAGGACACCACTCACGACCCGATATGAAAAACTCGACGAAACTGCTTTTCCCATTTTTCTTGACAACGACATTCTCGACAACAACTTTTCAAGATCGGGGTTGCTAGGAATAGCCTGAAAACCGTTGAAGGAAGTCTCCACCGAGAATGCAACCTAGTCAGAAACCATCCCCGGTGTTCCTAAAACATATTCCCAAAGTTTCATCCCGATCGGTCGAGTAGTTTAGGAGTCTATAGGGAACATACATACAGACAGACATTCATTTTTATATATAGAGATAACTATAATCATCAACAAACTTGTTTCCAAGGCAAAATATTGGGTTCCCTGTAGTAGGCGCTGAACCATCCAGGATATTCAAATTGAACCATTCAGGATATTCAAATTAACACCAAATTGTTTTAATTTTTGCCTGGAAAAACTTTCAACTCCAATTTCCTCAACTGTATAGTTCATAGGGTATTTTAGTGGATACATATATATTAAATAATCAGAATAGCTCCATTCACTTGCACGAACTAAGTCAATCGCCCGCAACCCATTTCAAAGAATAAAAACTGAGTTATTGAAACGTTGTCTATTTCCATTAATAAACTGAAATATTAAAATACAGAAGTATAGTATTTTTCGTGTATTAGTGGGGTATAGACAACCTTTCAATAACTCCGTGTTTATTCTTTGACAACCTGGTATTACCTGAACTGCCGATTTGAGTCTCTTATCAAAGTAACCTAGAAGATAGAAGAAGAAGGGAATTTCAACTTTCTTGGGCCAGCAGAGCCTCCTCTTAAACCACGACCAGTCACAAAGGAAATCATACGATTATCAACATATGTATTACAGTAGAAGTCGCTTAGTAGAAGAGCGGTTAAAGGAATAAGTCGGATATAAGGATAAGAACAGTCAGGATAAGACAGGGAATAAGGAATAGACACATAAGGAAGGAATAAGGAATAGCACAAGACAAGGAATAAGGATACGACAAGGAAGGATAAGAACAGTCATGTAAAAACACAAGGCCTGTTATATAGCGATATAAAGGTCGGTTATAGTGATCACCATTTGAGTTTTTGGGGGGTCGAAAGTCGATAAAATAAAGTAAAACCCTGCGAAGTCCTTGCCACATGGGTTTATTATTCTACTGGACATACCTACAGAAATTTTGGCTGCTCATTTATTGTTTCTTTCATGTGCGATTATTGAAATGGCTATTTTTATGGTTTCCACCAATTTTGGACCCCAAAACACAAATTAGGTACCTACGCTCCTTTTAGCGAATTTTCGAAGAAAAGGAAGCTATTGTTCTCGGTCCAAAATTTTTAAAACTCGAATTTCCGAAAGATTTTTATACCAAAATCCGTTTCAGACCATCCTGAATTCCCTGCCGAAAGACACCAAAAATTATATATATATATATATATATATATATATATATATATATATATATATATATATATGTTTATATATATATATTTATATATGTATGTGTCATTCCAGACGATAACTCTCGAAAGAATTGAGATAAAAAGTTCAAATTTGCAGGAAAAATCTGTCTTGGCAATCGACAGGCTAAGTTCGAAGATGGGCAGAATCGGGTCACCCTAAGGGGGAGTTTTGGGGAGTTTTAGGGGGGGGAAATTACCCATAAATTCCCAAAATGAAAAAGTCTGACAAGTGACACCTCATTTTAAAGGTTTTTGTACGCTGAACACGATGGTGAAATCAGAATTGCGATATCTCACTCCATTCTCAAACTGGAGCACTTTGAAGATGAAGGAACGTGGTTATTTCTTGAGATGTTCTTCCTGGTTCGTCTGCTCTAATCTGATAACGGAATGGGATATCGCAATTCTGACTTCACCATCGTGTTCAGCGAAGGAAAATCTACAAACCGAGGTGTTACTCGGCAAAAAATGGAACAAAAAATTTGTTACGTATCCAATACCTACTCTTCTGGTATTCAAAACATTTTTGATTTCCCCCTCCCCCTCCTTCCACCCCAAATTTTACTTTGCGTAAAACTACTCCTGTTTTCATTTTGTTTGGTATCAAGTTGGGAAAACATTGGACGAAAACTAATTTTCAGAAAATTTTAGGCGGAGGAGGAAGATGCCGAAAACTTCGAAAATTCGCTCTTATAGCCATGCTGCATGACTGTGGTTTTTTTTTCTTTTTTTCCCTTTTTTTCAAATTCTCTTTGATCATTGGTGCACCATTTAATCATCTTGATACACGCGTTGACACTTTTCCTAGTGTTATTATAAACATTTAAGGATGATTTCAGACAATTTCCCAGGTTTTTGACTTTTGGAAAATCAATTTTGGGAGCTGAACATTAGGTAGAACCTGAATTTTTCCACTCCTTGGTCAAAATCGACTTCATGTTCGGTCTTCTCGTCCCAAAAAACATGGAAAACGATACCTCAAAAGCTCATGTTACTATAACACAAAACGTACCTATTTTGGTTCATTATTTTGTGAATAATACACCTATGTATTCGCAAAGCCAAAAATTTTTGTAACACCCCCTAAAAATTTTCTCTTTTTCCAAGTTTTTGGGACGAGAAGACCGATTATGACGTCGATTTTGACCAACGAGTGGAAAACTGAGGTTCTACCAAACGTTCAGCTCCCAAAATTGATTTTTTATGAGTCAAAAACCTGGGAAATCGTCTGAAATCACCATCAGTTTGTATAATAACACTGGAAAAAGTGTCAACATGTGGATCAAGACGATTAAATGGCACTACCAATGATCAAAGATAATTTGGAAAAAAAAGGAGCGTAGGTACCTAATTTGTGTTTTAGGGACCAAAATTGATGGAAACCATCAGAAATAGCTATTTCAATTAATTCACATGAAAGAAACAATAAATGAACAGCCAACATATATGTAGGTATGTCCAATAGAATAATAAACCCATGTAACAAGGACTTTGCAGGGTTTTGGATTCTACGCACCTTGAAACGTAAAACAAAAATTTTTGAAGGGGTGTTATAAACTTTTTTTTGCTAAGCAAATACATAGGTGTATTATTCACAGAATAATAAACCAAAAATGGCTGAAATCTCCGAAAACTGGTAGGTACCTATTTCACCAAAAGTGGTATTGAATGATGACCCGGAACAGAAGATAACTTTAAGAAGACAAAATAATTAACCAAAAGTAGGTCCGGGGGTCACAATTCGCCAATATCGTTAAAAACTGGTTTAAATCATCACAAAGTATAAATACAGTAGAAGTCCGCTTATAGATACTGGTCGCGTTACAGATATTGTTTCCAGTCAGTCCCAGTTCGATCACTATAACCGACTTCTACTGTAGCTGTTACAGTGTTTGGACGTGAAATGTTTTCCGACTCCTGCTCGACTCTCCCATGAATCCCCTTCCCATGGGTAATAACCAGAGCCCTTCACAATATGGCACTTATTTTTGTGAAATCGGGCCCTAAAAAATATGGCAATATGGCACTTATTTTGGCCCAAATATGGCACTTATTTCTCTCAATGTGGCACTTACTTGTCAACCCTCTCCGACCACCCCAGCTATTCTGAGACGATAATATCACAACATACAAGTTATTTATGCTAAATAATTTATTTTATTTATAAAGCTTTATACAAATAATTTATTATTATTATTATTATTATTAAATAACAACATCAGGTGTGCTGCAACGCTTTCCATTGAAAATCCCAGCCGTCGATCACTCAGAAGGTATTTCATTTTTGAGAAAGTCCTCTCCACATCAGCTGATGTTGCCGGGGCGTATTTCATAGAGAGGACATCAGCAGGTAGCCTGCCTTCCTTCAGAGTGGCTTCCTCACCAGAGTGGCGACCCGTGGACGCACCCCATTCCAAAAGGGTTAGAGGCATTAGTAATCCCTCTACACCAGCGGTTCCCAACCTTTTTTAGCGAATTTTCAAAGAAAATGAAGCTATTGCAATGGCTTCGAAATTTAAATAATATAAATTTTTGGAAATTTTCTTCATAGAAATCCGTTTCAGACCATTCTAAAACGATTCCTGAAATTTAACACTTTTTTATATGTATATATATATTTATATATATATGTGTCACTCCAGACGATAACTCTCGATAGAATTGAGATAAACAGCTCAAATTTGCACAAAAAATCTATCTTGGCAATCGAAAGGCTAAGTTCGAAGATGGGCGAAATTGGCCTACTCTAAGGAGGGTTTTGGCGCATTTAAAGTGCGCAAAAATTACCCAAAAATCCCCAAAATGTTATTTTCCAACAAGTGACCCCTCATTTTAAAGGTTTTTGCACGCTGAACACGATGGGGGAATCGGATTTTAGATATCTTGATCCGTTCTCAAATTAGAGCATTTAAAGTGCGCAAAAATTACCCAAAAATCCCCAAAATGTTATTTTCTAACAAGTGACCCCTCATTTTAAAGGTTTTTGCACGCTGAACACGATGGTGAAATCGGATTTTAGATATCTAAATCCGTTCTTAAATTAGAGCATTTAAAGTGCGCAAAAATTACCCAAAACTAGGATAATCTTTAAACTCTTACCCCCCCCCCCCCACCCCCTTAGAGTGGTCAGATTGAAAAATGTGAGAAGTATTAATTGAAGACGAGAGTTCGAAGCAAAAAAGGGGGAGGCAAACGATTAGTACAACTCCTTGAATTTCCCATTTGACATATAATTGTTACGATACCTTCATAGATAGACAAGTACCGGCCCACGTATTACTAGAAGGAAGACGAAAGAAAAAATCTATTTCAAATTATTCAATTTAGGTACTAACAGTAGGAGGAAGAAGTTTTCCTTTATTCAAAACCATAGCCATTAATTCGAATATTTCTTTGAAAATTCGCTCATTAAGTCATGCTGCATGTTCTCATTCGCACCCCCCAGCAACTCAGTTTCAGCCGGCGCACCCCCGACTTACGTAAATACCAAATAGATAGGTATAGTAAAGGCGCTGTGTCAGAAGTTGATTTATAACAGACTTGAACAAAACAAACAAAAAAAAAAACAAAAAAGTACCTATACACACATTTTATTTTATAAGTATATATATAAAAGTATAAAATATAGTGTATAAGTATGCACACAGATTTAAAATAAAGTTTGTAGTAAAAACAATGCACATGAGCATCAAGGTAAAAGTAACACAGGTAGGTAGGTAGGTAACTAAAGAGATCGAAAGAGTAGGAGTTACATAATATGTAACTATAATAATATAATGTTTTAATATTGCAAAATTACATTATTGACAAGAAGACAGGAATGAGACTAAATTAGACTAGCCCGTAAATTTATAAATGAATAAATAAACGAGTAATTTTGGGGCAAATTAATGAGATCCTTGAGGCTGTATCGTGGTACACATTTTTTTGAAATCTGGTTCAATTGTGAACAAGTATACCCTCAAATCTATGCTTCTCTTCCTCCCCTTCTCGGCGCGTCACTACATCCCTCGCACAAAAACGATGTAGGTCCTGTCTGTGGGTACACCCCATTCACAATTGAGTTGATCAGTTCACAGTTGGTTGTGGTAGCGGCGGTGTGGCAAAAGAACGAAAAATATTAATCAAATTTTTCCCCAAAAATGTCCGCCATTACTCTATTTTTTCCACGCACCCCCAAAGGGGCTCCCGCGCACCCCCGGGGGGTGCGCGTACCCCAGGTTGGGAATCGCTGCTCTACACTAATGGCCTCAGGGTTCGAGAAACCTCATGTCATTCACAAATTTTCACTTCAAATTTTTTTTAAAATTTTTTTTAGGAGTTTGGCGAAAAAGGCAAAACCTGGCACAAACATGGCATTTTCCCAAAAATCGGCCGAATATGGCATTTTTGTATGGCGCGATGGCAATATGGCATTTGAAGGGCTCTGGTAATAACCCAATCTGAAAACTGCAGCGTATCAAAATGTCGTGACTACGTATGTTCAAACAATTAAAAATGGAATTAGGATGGCGGTGAACGTTCCACATTGCAATACAAATACCTACCACGGGGATCGAGACTATTAACGCGACCGAAGCGAGTATTTATCACGCGGATTTCATCGGTCAGCGGATATATAGCGACATAGCTATCATACTTGAACGGGTTAAGGGCGGTGAGTCAGCCAATCGTGACCGCAATGCGCATAGGATGTAATTACAGGTTTGGATGCGAGTGCAATGTACGTGAGAGTACTGAAGATCTGTACTAACATAACACCGAGTGGCCAGGAACGTTTGGGTCACCCCGTGGATACAGCGGAAGTTTATAATATCCATCAGTCTAACTGTGCTGAAATGACGTCAGTAACAACAACCGTGCGCTGAAAGGTTGACTGTGCGACAGTGTAACAGTGGGAATGGACCCTCGAGAGTCCCCCTCCTTGACCAGCGAGATTAACACCGGTTAAGAACGGATATCGATTAAGCTTCCACTCACCGATCCCGTCTCCACCGGAAGAAAAAATGTATCGAGAACGGCCGCACTGTTACAACTTGAATCAATGTACCTTCCTAACTTGTGATGAAATCTGAAGCCATCATTTTGGTTTATTATTTTCAATAATGAACCATTGGAATCGAGCATGAAAAAAAAAATTCTTACCCCCCCCTCAAAATTTGATGGTTTACGTTTCAAGGTATGTAGAATCCAAAACTGCAATAAAACGCTGCAAATCCCTGCACAACGGTTTATTATTTTGTATAGAATACCCTTCTGTTACAGATCACAGCTCTATGTATAGATAACCCGTCTATATAATATAATATGTACTATTCTATGCATAATTATGTAGATCGCAGACCCTCCGTAGGTTAGTACCTAACCCCGTACTCGTTACTAGGTACCTACCTAAATCACGAGTTAAATGTTGCTAAAATAATTCTGCCGATGACAAACAGTACCTAACAAAAAGAAACACACATAATGAAGTTCTGAAAAGAAATTGTTGATGAGGAGTGAAAAAAGTTGCAAAAGTACCTACCAACAAACTCCAGCCCCTTCTACGTAGATGGTATAATGAACCGTTGTGTAATAATTTACCGTTGAGTAATGACTTACCGTAGTAATAATTTACCCATCAATAATACTTCAACGTTTGTTCAAGTTTCACTACCTACCAACAAACTCCAAAAGAGCCATCATTTTTCAAGCGAAATAATATCACAGAACAACTAACTCGACTTCATACTCCGCCAATATAATCAGGTGATCCCTACCAATGATTGGCCGTATTCACAAATTCCTATTGTGGGCGCGTCTCTGGTTACGAGAATTGGTTTGAATTGTATACAATTTCATTCACACTGGAGTCGAAAATGCCTGTCGGTGCAAACTTCGGGGCCTTACTGTGAACGAACGGCTGGACGTACGATGCTCCGGATGGTCTTAAAAAACTCGCAAGTTCAAGAATTATTTAAAACCGTAAAAATATTTACGTAAAAAAATGGTATAGGCGTTTTGAAAATTTCAACCCCTATTTTGAACCCCTTAGAGATGACTCACAGTAACGTCGAGCTTCGAGGACCAACTAGACGCCGAACGGAACCTATAACCCGAATTTCATCAATTTTTTTTCATGGTAACTAAGAAAAGTGGCCCGTACGGCGTACGGCGTACGGCGTACGGCGGACAGACAGAAATATTTTTATTGCAGTTTTGGATTCTACATACCTTGAAACGTAAACCATCAAATTTTGAGGGGGGGTAAGAATTTTTTTTTTCATGCTCGATTCCAATGGTTCATTATTGAAAATAATAAACCAAAATATTTCTGTCTGTCCGCCGTACGCCGTACGCCGTACGGGCCAATTTTCTTAGTTACCATGAACAAAAATTGATGAAATTCGGGTTATAGGTTCCGTTCGGCGTCTAGTTGGTCCTCGAAGCTCGACGTTACTGTGAGTCATCTCTAAGGGGTTCAAAATAGGGGTTGAAATTTTCAAAACGCCTATACCATTTTTTTACGTGAATATTTTTACGATTTTAAATAGTTCTTGAACTTGCGAGTTTTTTAAGACCATCCGGAGCATCGTACGTCCAGCCGTTCGTTCACAGTAAGGCCCCGAAGTTTGCACCGACAGGCATTTTCGACTCCAGTGTGAATGAAATTGTATACAATTCAAACCAAATCTCGTAACCAGAGACGCGCCCACAATAGGAATTTGTGAATACGGCCAATCATTGGTAGGGATCACCTGATTATATTGGCGGAGTATGAAGTCGAGTTGGTTGTTCTGTGATATTATTTCGCTTGAAAAATGATGGCTCTTTTGGAGTTTGTTGGTAGGTAGTGAAACTTGAACAAACGTTGAAGTATTATTGATGGGTAAATTATTACTAAGGTAAATCATTACTCAACGGTAAATTATTACACAACGGTTCATTATACCATCTACGTAGAAGGGGCTGGAGTTTGTTGGTAGGTACTTTTGCAACTTTTTTCACTCCTCATCAACAATTTCTTTTCAGAACTTCATAATGTGTGTTTCTTTTTGTTAGTTACTGTTTGTCATCGGCAGAATTATTTTAGCAACATTTAACTCGTGATTTAGGTAGGTACCTAGTAACGAGTACGGGGTTAGGTACTAACCTGCGGAGGGTCTGCGATTTACATAATATGTATATAATAGAATAGTACATATCATATTATATAGACGGGTTATCTATACAGAGACCTGTGATCTGTAACAGGAGGGTATTCTGTACAAAATAATAAACCGTTGTGCAGGGATTTGCAGCGTTTTTATTATCTAATACTGATAATATTCGAATAATAATAAATGAATAATAAGTATGAGATTAATCGTAGGAACTTGAATAGGAAGGTATACGGGACTACTTCACAGTCTCATATGAAGGAAGGCATGTACCAACAATTCAGGTTTTTTGAAGCCGTCGATGGTTGCCACGACCAGAGAAGCTGATCACGAACTCTTTGGGCTGACTAGTTTAGCCGGAACTGCTATAACACTAAACCGCAACTCTTATCGCCGTTGCGGACTGCATAAATAGCGCCAGGAGTTGAACAGCTCAGCGATTTCTTGTACATTCAACATCTCTTGCAGGCCCCGATAATCTTTAGCCTCCCCCCCCCCCCCCCCCCAACCAACATTATAAAATCTTCAAATTCAAGCTTATTTATCGCCAATTTTAAAACAGCACATTATACAACTAAACGCTAAGGTTTTTTTTAAGACACAGGCTGTTAGTATTTTTTCTTATTTAATAAATGGTTGTTTCAGTTTGGTACGGCTGTTATAACTAACGTTAATAAAACATGAGTATATAAGTGCTGCATATTCTTAAACGAGTTTTAAATATATTTCCGAAGTATTTGGTTTAGGCCTAATATTTTTAAGCGCACTGCAATAGTTAGTATAAACTAACGTTACCCCATGACTTAAAGTGTCCATTGCAGCACTCTATGGTAACAAATTTAATTGAAAAAAATAAATAAAATAGAAATAATAAAACAAATTTTCTTTGCCGAACACAATAGTTCGTTTTATCAAAGGTTTTCAAAATCAAAAATCACAGACAGAAGTTATTTGTTTTCATTTGTTTTTTCAACACCGTTACAAATATATACCTACAACATGTTTTATAGGTACAAATCCAAATATGGAAATGATAAAAATGACACAAGACTCGTATTAAACATAATATTTCTGTTGTGTTCTAAATTGTAGCATTCGACATGCATTATTGAAAATCAAATCACTTAGGGTCGCACGTTACAAAAATTACTTTTTCCGTCCCTCAAATTTGTTTGTCCTATTGTTTCGCCAACCCCAAATTCTCCAACCCCTCGAAAACTGGCGCTCTGATCCTGATCTCTCAATGAATATAGTAGTACTTATTACAAACGGAACAACAGGAGTACGATAGCAGGACTGATTATTGTGGTGGCATCGATCTGATTCGAACAGTACAAAAAATAACAGGACATAATTTATTATACATGCAATTATTCGAAATGAATATTTATGTTTGTGTGTGTGCATTGTTCGACTTCAAGTAGGTAATAGGCAAAAAAAATGGAGTATATGAAAGGTTGTAAAGGTTGTATATTTCCACTAATACACATACGCTGTTATACCATTTTCGGTGACCAAACCATCGTCAGTAACAAACAATAACTGAAAGCAACTGGAGACAGGTGAGCTTATAAATAGTACCAAACAAGTGAAATGTGGTAGACTGGGATTGTTTCAGTCATTGTTTGTTACTGCCGATGGTTTCATCACCGAAACCGGTATAACAGCGTATTTTGCGTGTAAAAGTGGAAATAGACAACTTTCAGTAAGTCCGTTTTGGTTTATTATTCTGTGAATAATACACCTATGTATTCGCTCAGCAAAAAATTTTTATAACACCCCCTCAAAATTTTTTCTTTTCCGTTTCAAGGTGCGTAGATTCCAAAAACGCTGCAAAGTCCTTGTCACATGGGTTTATTATTCTATTGGAGTTCTAGAGATTTTTGTTGGCTGTTAAATGTATTGTTTCATTCATGTGGAATGATTGAATTAGCTATTTCTGATGATTTCCACCAATTTTGGCCCCCAAAACATGAAATAGGTACATTTTTTTCTTCTTTTTTTTTAAAGATCATCTTTGATCATTGGTAGTGGCATTTAATGGTCTTGATTCACCTGTTTACACATTTTCCAATGTTATTGTACACATTGATGGTGATTTCAGACAGTTTTCCAGGTTTTTGACTCATAAAAAACCAATTTTGGGAGCTGAACCTTTGGTAAAACCTCAATTTCCGCGTCTTTGGTCAAAATCGACTTCATATTCGGTCTTCTCGTCCTCAAAAACATGGAAAAAGATACCTCAAAAGCTCATGTTACTAACATGTTGTTAAAACGCAAAAAGTACCTATTTTTATACACATTTTCACTCATAACACCCCTGGGTATATTCCGATCGGGCTGAAAAGTTTCGGGACACAACTAGGGCCCAAATGGAGCATGTGTGCGAAAGAACGACTTTTTTAGACCGAAAATGAAGCCTGTACACGTGATACGGCGTACGGCGTACGGCGTACGGCGGACGGCGTACGGCGGACGGCGGACGGACATTGCATTTTTGGAATCTACGCACCTTGAAACGGAAAAGAAAAAATTTTGAGGGGGTGTTATAAAAATGTTTTGCTGAGCGAATACATAGGTGTATTATTCACAGAATAATAAACCAAAATGCAATGTCCGTCCGCCGTCCGCCGTATCACGTGTACAGGCTTCATTTTCGGTCTAAAAAATTCGTTCTTTCGCACACATGCTCCATTTGGGCCCTAGTTGTGTCCCGAAACTTTTCAGCCCGATCGGAATATACCCAGGGGTGTTATGAGTGAAAATGTTGATAAAAATAGGTACTTTTTGCGTTTTAGCAACAAGTTGGTAACATGAGCTTTTGAGGTATCGGTTTCCATGTTTTTTTGGACGAGAAGACCGAATATGAAGTCGATTTTGACCAAAGAGTGGAAAATTGAGCTCTACCAAATGTTCAGCCCCAAAATTGATTTTTTATGAGTGAAAAACCTGGGAAATCGTCTGAAATCACCATCAGTTTGTATAATAACACTGGAAAAAGTGTCAACACGTGGATCAAGACGATTAAATGGCACTACCAATGATCAAAGATAGTTTAAAAAAAAAAAAAAAAAAAAAAAAAAACGTAGGTACCTAATTTGTGTTTTAGGGGCCAAAATTAATGAAACCATCAGAAATAGCTATTTCGATTATTACGCATGAAAGAAGCAATAAATGAACAGCCAACATTTCTGTAGGTTTGTCCAATAGAATAATAAACCCATGTGACAAGGACTTTGCAGTGTTTTTTAGTAACATGTTAGCAACATGAGCTTTTGAGATATCGTTTTCCATGTTTTTTGCGACGAGAAGACCGAATATGAAGTCGATTTTGACCAAAGTGTGGAAAATTGAGTTCTACCAAAGCTTCAGCTGCCAAAATTGATTTTATATGAGTAAAAAACCTGGAAAATCGTCTGAAATCACCATCAATTTGTATAATAACACTAGAAAAACGCTGCAAAGTCCTTGTCACATGGGTTTATTATTCTCCTAGACATACCTACAGATATGCTGGCTGTTCATTTATTGTTTCTTTCATGTGAAATAATTGAAATAGCTATTTCTGATGGTTTCCACCATTTTTGGCCCCTAAAACACAAATTAGGTACGCTCCTTTTTTCAATTTATCTTTGATCATTGGTAGTGCCATTTAATCGTCTTGATCCACGTGTTGACACTTTTTCCAGTGTTATTATACAAACTGATGGTGATTTCAGACGATTTCCCAGGTTTTCCACTCATAAAAAATCAATTTTGGGAGCTGAACATTTGGTTGAACTCAATTTTCCACTCTTTGGTCATAATCGACTTCATATTCGGTCTTCTCGTCCCCAAAAACATGGAAAATGATATCTCAGAAGTTCATGTTACTAACATGTTGTTAAAACGCAAGAAGTATTTACCTATTTTTACACACATTTTCACTCATAACACCCCTGCGTGTATTCCGATCGGGCTGAAAAGTTTCGGGACACAACTAGGGCCCAAATGGAGCATGTGTGCGAAAGAACGAATTTTTTGGACCGAAAATGAAGCCTGTACACGTGATACGGCGGACGGCGGACGGACATTGCATTTTTGGAATCTACGCACCTTGAAACGGAAAAGAAAAAAGTTTGAGGGGGTGTTATAAAAATTTTTTTTGAGCGAATACATAGGTGTATTATTCACAGAATAATACAATTCCACTTCATTTCCCTTCATTTCAACAAGAACCCCCCGTTCTTGCATAAGCAGACGTTACCTTAAACTTTCAGACGAATGTTGATGACAATTATTAATTTTTTTATTGTAATTAGATACGGACGAAGTAAATATTAATTTATTACTATTATTATATGTGTATATATATATATTTGTGCCCCCTTGCGCTATACGATACTTTTTATGGCAACTAGACGATGTATTGTTGAACAGTCCACCTACGTAATTTACGACTCGATATTCCATTTGAAGGAGCGGTCGATTCACGGGAGAATATTCTGTATATAATAGTTATGAACTTCTCTTTCCTTTTTACGACGAACTCTTAATCGAAGTTTAGATTGAGTTTGATTTTATGGTGCAACGGTCCCGCGATCGCGGATCACCTACCCATCACGTCACATAGCTGCCAGAGGATTATCGTTTGAAGCACAGCTCTGGGTACTGGACATGCTCATGAATAGTTTTAGGTACATTCCATCAATTTAGGGGCAAATAATCGATTTGCGGACAATTAAATCATTGTCACCCTTATAAGTGAATGCACTCGCATTTCAAAATCAGAGAAAACTCCAATCATTCTGTCACAGAAAAAACTTAATTTTTTTTTTTTTTTAACAATTTTTGGATGGTAGGTACTTAACCACTCATAACCGAAAGGTTTAAAAACCATTCTAGGTCAGGGTTGCCATACGTCCCGGTAAACCGAAATATACTCTTAATACAGCCAAATATACTTACTCTTTTCATAGCCTTACTTCATTACTTTTTTCGCAGCCTTTTATTTAAAAAATATATATCTGAGAGACCCTTATCATCTCAAATATGAGAGTTGAACCAGCTGAACAAAACCCAAATAGAAAATATGACAAATATTCTTTGAGGAAGTTATAAGGTTATAACCATTCGAAATGCCAACATACGTAGTACGGAGCGACATTAAAAAACCCGTCTATAACCTCGTTTTGAGCAGTTCCGAACCATTGTTCTCTCGAACACAATTTTTTGACTGTATCACCCTTTCCATTCCTATATAATAGGAACATGGAAGTAGAAGTAGAAAACGGAGTCGTTGATAGGATTACCAGACGTACTCTTTACCAGACAAACTCTTTGTATATTATATCTATATTATCGTCCCCCCCCCCCCCCCCCCCTAATATACTCTTAATATAGCCAAACATAATTACTCTTTTCATAGCCTTACGTCATTATTCCAGTAACCTTTTTGGTTTATTATTTTCAATAATGAACCATTGGAATCGAGCATGAAAAAAAAAAAAAAAAAATCTAACCCCCCTCAAAATTTGATGGTTTACGTTTCAAGGTATGTAGAATCCAAAACTGCAATAAAAATATTTCTGTCTGTCCGCCGTACGCCGTACGCCGTACTGGCCACTTTTCTTAGTTACCATGAAAGAAAATTGATGAAATTCGGGTTATAGGTTCCGTTCGGGGTCTAGTTGGTCCTCGAAGCTCGGCGTTACTGTGAGTCATCTCTAAGGGGTTCAAAATAGGGGTTGAAATTTTCAGAACGCCGTAGCTCGAAAACTTTCGATATAAGGGTATGGTTTTTTTTTACTTTATTAAATTTGTCTTGAGTTAAACAATTTTTTGAGGCCACCCGGAGCATTGTACGTCCAGCCGTTCGTGAGCACCAAAAAGCTTCGTCAACACGATAGTGAATCAATCAAACGGTATTAATCCGGCCCGGATATCATCGCTAGGGAGCACCTGATTATAATCAAGGATGGCTGTATGAAGTCGTGTTGGTTGTTCTGCGATATTATGTCATTTGATAAGTGGTGGACTATTGAATTTTGTTGGTAGGTACTTGTGAAACTTGAACAAACGTTGAAGTATTATTGATGGGTAAATTATTACACAACGGTAAATTATTACATAACGGGAAATTATTACACAACGGTAAATTATTACACAACGGTAAATTATTACATAACGCTAAATTATTACAGAACGGTAAATTATTACATAACGGTACATTATTACACAACGGTAAATTATACTTGACCACGAATGTAGGTATTGACCACAGAAAACAGTGATCTTCGCAGAAGGGGCATCTATTTCACTCCACATCAACAATTTTCCTTTAGAACTCCATTATTTGCGTTTCTTTTTGCCGTTTTAGTTAGGTACTGTTTGTCATCGGGTGTATTATTTTAGCAACATTTAACTCGTGATTGAGGTAGGTACCTAGTAACGAGTACGGGGTTAGGTACTAACCTACGGTAGGTCTGCGATTCACATAATATGTATAGAACAGTACATATTATATTATATAGACGGGTTATCTATACAGAGATCTGTGATCTGTAACAGGAGGGTGTTCTGTACAAAATAATAAACCGTTGTGCAGGGATTTGCAGCGTTTTCTTCTAGTTGATGCCTTGACCACGTGACAGAGTGAGGAGAGTGACGGTGGACCCTCGGGAGCCCCCCCCCCCCCCCCCCACCACCCTTTATACCAGCGAGAATATCACCGGTTAAGAAGGGCTTCCCCAAACGACCACCGTCTTCACCGGACCAAAAAACTACTCGAAAACAACCACGCCGTAACAACCAGCACACCTGCATCTTTATTTCTGTGATGTTTTCGAAAAACTGTTGGAGCTCCTATTCCAATCAATTTGAACTATTAAGAAAATGCTTGTACCACTGATCAGTTCAGTTGATTCAGTTGATATGTAGTTATAGAAATTCCACATTGTCAACAAGAAAACTGATTGAAAAACGCTGCAAATCCCTGCACAACGGTTTATTATTTTGTACAGAATACCCTCCTGTTACAGATCACAGCTCTATGTATAGATAACCCGTCTATATAATATGATATGTACTATTCTATTATATACATATTATGTAGATCGCAGACCCTCCGTAGGTTAGTACCTAACCCCGTACTCGTTACTAGGTACCTACCTAAATCACGAGTTAAATGTTGCTAAAATAATTCTGCCGATGACAAACAGTACCTAACAAAAAGAAACACACATAATGAAGTTCTGAAAAGAAATTGTTGATGAGGAGTGAAAAAAGTTGCAAACGTACCAGCCAACAAACTCCAGCCCCTTCTACGTAGATGGTATAATGAACCGTTGTGTAATAATTTACCGTTGAGTAATGATTTACCGTAGTAATAATTTACCCATCAATAATACTTCAACGTTTGTTCAAGTTTCACTACCTACCAACAAACTCCAAAAGAGCCATCATTTTTCAAAAGAAATAATATCACAGAACAACCAACTCGACTTCATACTCCGCCAATATAATCAGGTGATCCCTAGCAATGATTTCATCTCCGCCAAATTTCCTATTGTGGGCGCGTCTCTGGTTACGAGATTTGGTTTGAATTGTATACAATTTCATTCACATTGGAGTCGAAAATGCCTGTCGGTGCAAACTTCGGGGCCTTACTGTGAACGAACGGCTGGACGTACGATGCTCCGGATGGTCTTAAAAAACTCGCAAGTTCAAGAACTATTTAAAACCGTAAAAATATTTACGTAAAAAAAATGGTATAGGCGTTTTGAAAATTTCAACCCCTATTTTGAACCCCTTAGAGATGACTCACAGTAACGTCGAGCTTCGAGGACCAACTAGACCCCGAACGGAACCTATAACCCGAATTTCATCAATTTTTTTTCATGGTAACTAAGAAAAGTGGCTCGTACGGCGTACGGCGGACAGACAGAAATATTTTTATTGCAGTTTTGGATTCTACATACCTTGAAACGTAAACCATCAAATTTTGAGGTTTATTAATTATACAGTCAGGGACCGGTTTCGGGTCTTAGCCCATCATCAGCCTCTGTAAAGTTCAAATATTTCAAATTTCAAATTTTAAATAGAGGACCAATTTTGAATCGTTTTTTGGTAAATTAGCGAGGCTGATGATAGGCTAAGACCCGAAACCGGTCCCCAACTGTACAACTGATAAACCGTGCGATCGACAACTTCCAGTCTCTATCCTGATTTCTGATAGTCACACAACTCCAGGACTCAAATGATCGTTGTCATCACTTATTTGTTTATTAACTTGATGGTATCAAGTGTGAGCCTAAAAGAACACTTACATAGCTAGCGTAGGCAGTACCTACGTGAAACTAACAGTGACAGATGCTGCGACTGTCACTAAACACAGTAAGATGTAAAGGCCAAATGAACCTGGCGGATGAGGGGACGGTGACCGAGGTCCGGGAAAGTCAGTTCCAGATGTGCAAAGCGGATTAATCGACCGCAGTTATTGACAGGACAGAGATCCTACTTCATCGCCTGCGACGGATCGCGATTAAAACACCATCAGTTATTCTGGGATGACAAAGAAGATTTCTGTTTCAGTATTGTATGGGGTCGTATAAAAGCATGTGCGTCCGAGGTGCGAATTTCCTTTTTTTCCCCCTTTATTTTCGCTGGGATTAACCCACGTGCCACACAGTTTTCAAGATAATTATGCAGTCCTTTCCTTGTAGTCACACATTTTGGTTTATTATTTTGTGAATAATACACCTATGCAATCTCTCAGCAAAAACACCCCCTCAAAAAAATTTTCTTTACGTTTCAAGGTGCGTAGATTCCAAAAACGCTGCAAAGTCCTTGTCACATGGGTTTATTATTCTATTGGACATACCTACAGAAATGTTGGCTGTTCATTTATTGTTGCTTTCATGTAAAATAATTGAAATAGCTATTTCTAATGGTTTCCATTAACTTTGGCCCCCAAAACACAAATTAGGTACGCTCTTTTTTTTCTTTTTTTTTAAACTATCATTGATCATTGGTAGAGCCATTTAATCGTCCTGAACCACGTCATGACACTTTTTCCAGTGTTATTATACAAACTGATGGTGATTTCAGACGATTTCCCAGGTTTTTCACTCATAAAAAATCAATTTTGGGAGCTGAACATTTGGTAGAACTCAATTTTCCACTCTTTGGTCAAAAACGACTTCATATTCGGTCTTCTCGTCCCCAAAAACATAGAAAACGATATATCAGAAGCTCATGTTACCAATATGTTGCTAAAACGCAAAAAGTACCTATTTTTACACACATTTTCACTCATAACACCCCGGGGTGTATTCCGATCGGGCTGAAAAACTTCGGGACACAACTAGGGCCCAAATGGAGCATTTGTGCGAAAGAACGATTTTTTTAGACCGAAAATGAAGCCTGTACACGTGATACGGCGTACGGCGGACGGACATTGCATTTTTGGAATCTATGCACCTTGAAACGTAAAAGAAAAAAGTTTGAGGGGGTGTTATAAAAATTTTTTGCTGAGCGAATACATAGGTGTATTATTCACAGAATAATAAACCAAAATGCAATGTCCGTCCGCCGTCCGCCGTATCACGTGTGCCGGCTTCATTTTCGGTCTAAAAAGTTCGCTCTTTCGCACACATGCTCCATTTGGGCCCTAGGTAGTTGTGTCCCGAAACTTCAGAATCCCGATCGGAATATACCCAGGGGTGTTATGGGTGACAAATGGGTGTAATAATAGTTTTTTTTTTGGTGTTCAGTAACATGAGCTTGTGAGGTATCGTCTTCCATGTTTTTTAGGGCGAAAAGACCGAATATGAAGTCGATTTTGACCAAAGAGTGGATAATTTAGGTTCCAACAACGTTTCAGCCTTAAATTTACGTTAAATTTTCGTCTAAAATCGTCGTTCTTCTGCACAAAGTTTGGGTCCCCATTTGGGAAGACATTTTTTGGGTCCTAGTTGTGCTCCGAAGCTCGGCAGCCCAATCGAAATACACCCAGGGGTGTTATGGGAGAAAAATGGGTGTAAAAATAGGGTTTTTCGAGGGTTTTTTGAGGTTTTAGTGAACACGAGCTTGTGAGGTATCGCTTTCCATGTTTTTGAGGGCGAGAAGACCGAATATGAAGGTAATTTTGACCAAAGAGTGAAGAATTGAGGTTGTAACGAACGTTAAAGCTCCCGAAATTCATTTTTTCTGAGTCAGAAACCTGGGAAATTGTCTGAAATCACCATAAATTTGTATAATAACACTGGAATTAAGTATCAGCAGGTGAATCAAGACGATTAAATGGCACTATGAATGTTCAAAGACCATCTGGGGAAAAAAAGGAGCCGAGGTCGTGTTTTGGGGGGCCAAAATTGTTTGAAACCATGTTAAATATCTGTTTCAATTATTGCGCATGTAATAAATAATAAATGAACAGCCATTTTTCTGTAGGTATGTCCAATAGAATAATAAACCCATGTGACAAGGACTTTGCAGCGTTTTACGCAATTCAACTCAAATCCCGGTGCATTGAATACTGATATTAACGTCCCGGTGTAACTACTACCTAGCAGCTGTAGCTCCCACGGATACTTAATACTGACCAACACTGACTGACCAGCAACCATGGTTACTCTTATTAGGCCCTGATCCTCTGCGCTCCTGACCGCAGAGAGCGGAAAGTTATAACTGTACAAAAACGTCTGCCAATTCGAGTAGGCAGTACAGCTTCCTCACTTCAATCACTTGAACGTATAGAATAGTTGGGTAGGTTCGTTATGATATGGGATCATCTGCGATCCAACCCGCGTGTACCCTCAAAATGTCAGCTCTCTACGACCATTTTTCGCGTTGTTAGAAGCGCTACAAGGGAATTGTCAACATTTCATGTTCGCGCATGCGCAGACGAATGAAAGCCATATGCAATTATCAAAGTGTTATTCCTGATCGACCCTCCAAACCTGAACTCATTTCAACGATATTCAAGGTAGTTAAAGGCGTTTCAAGTATTTCACGTTTGCGCATGCGCAGACGAGACGACTCCCATGATTTTGAAATGGGACCGTCTGCGATCCAACCCGCGTGTACCCTCAAAATGTCAGCTCTCTACGACTATTTTTCGCGTAGTTAGAAGCGTTATAAGGAAACGGTCAACATTTCATGTTCCAGACGAAAGTTACCGTAGAATTCCAATGAAATTCATTTGGAACTATCAAAGTATTATTCCTGATCGACCCTCGAAGTTTGAACTCATTTCAACGACATTAAGGGCGGTATTCATAGTCCTCACTTTAATTAAAGTGAATGCTTAAGTGAACAAATAAGGAAGCAACGTCCACTTGGGCTATTCATAGTCAGTGATAAAGGAAATGCTTAAGTCTTACTTTAGCATTTCTTTTATTCCTATTTCATAGACAATAAGTACAGAAAAATCTTTACTTTTTGACCTAAATAAGTGGAAAAAACTGAGGTACGTCGAAAGGTACCTTAAGCATTTCCTTATTGATCGTTTGCACTGTTCTCTTTTCATTTATGTCATATTTTCAGTGTCATCATTCTCGGCATTTTTATTTCTTTTCCTAATTATTCGGGTTTTTTGTTTGTTTTGATACGATGGATTACGAAATGTTGTTTGACTTCGATGAGTGGGATGATGCGGGTGATGCATACCGGCTTCATTTTCGGTCTAAAAAATTCGTTCTTTCGCACACAGGCTCCATTTGGGCCCTAGTTGTGTCCCGAAACTTTGCAGCCCGATCGCAATATACCTAGGGGTGTTATGAGTGAAAATGTGTATGAAAATTGGTATTTTTTGTGTTTTAGTAAAACGAGCTTTTCAGTATCGGTTTCTATGTTTTTGTGGGACGAGAAGACGAATATGAAGTCGATTTTGACCAGAGTGGAAAACTAAGCTTCTACCAAAGGTTCTGCTCCTAAAATTGATTTTTTATGAGCCAAAAACCTGGGAAACTGTCTGAAATCACCATCAGTTTGTAGAATAACACTAGAAAAAGTGTCAACAGGTGAATCAAGGCAATCCAAATGGCACTGCCAATGATCAAAAATAATTTGAAAAAAAAAGTAGCGTACCTAATTTGTGTTTTGGGGGCCAAAATTGGTGGAAACATTCAGAAATAGCTATTTTAATTATTTCACATTAACGAAACTATTAATGAACAGCCAAAATTTCTGTAGGTAAGTCCAATAGAATAATAAACCCATGTGACAAGGACTTTGTTTATCAATTTCCTTTGCATTTTGTAAATATTCACTCTTCGAAGTAATCCTAACGTGAGCCGGGAGTTTGCCATCGATTTTGATAGTTCATCAAAAATTGTTCCAAACGTTTTCGATTTGTTCATTATTGACTAACTTTATTGACTTTGCCGACTAATAAGATTCTGCCTGACCAAAAGTAGGATAAAACCCAATATTATTTCTTTTTTTCTAAGACCAATTGGTAGTTGATTCCACTGAAAAGGCAAACCAAGGAACTGCAGTAAGAACGTAATTTATATTTAAAAGGATAACTAAAAAAGTTAAAGAGTGAGTAAAAACAAAAGGGAAGAAGGAGGGAAAAGAAGGGAGGAGTAATACAGAAGGGAAAGGGAGAAGTAAATGCACGTCAGCACCGCTAAACGCGAGCACCAAGTGTATTATAGAAGTTCTCAAATAAAGGTTGCTTGCTCCACTGTTTACTTGTCCGGACACAGGGAGGATGCTGGACAACGGCGTTCACAACAACGGAAAACCGACCGAACGGCACGGCTAATAGGCGAGGACATATAACTAAACAAAAACACACACCCTGCCAGAACTGCCAACTTAAGCTCAAACCAGAGAGTTGGGAAAAATTTTGACTTAAATAAAGATTTTTCTTAATTTTATAAAGTTAAAGATTAAGTAAAGATTTTTCTTTACTTCGGGGAGTAATGTCTATGAAAGCGAAATCAGATAAAGCATTTCCTTAAGAAATTATTTTACTTTCAGAAGTAAAGTATTATTTTTACTTAAGTCAGGACTATGAATACCGCCCTAAGGGTTATTATGGGCGTCTCAAGTATTTCACGTTTGCGCATGCGCAGCCAAAAGTTACAGCACTTCTTTATTGATTATGGTATGGTATCATCTGTGACCCAACCTGCACCCACCCTCTAAATTTCAGCCCATTTCGACCATTATTTCGGGTAGTTATGGGCGTTACAAGGAATTACCGCAGACAGACAGACACAGAACCAAAAACGTTCCTCGATGTCTGAAACGCAAAATGGTTGTGGAAATTTTCATTTTGGAGGAAATACTTTTTTTTACTCATTCGCCAATCCAAGGCTTCCCTACCATCGGTAGTGAGGAAGCAAAAGATTCATATTTGGGACCAAGGTTTGAGCTGTAGCCCTTCCAAATTCTGAAGGTTGGAACTAGCTGGAATGGTGATGACTCGTTCAAAGAACCGTTTCAGTAGAACTGTTGGAAAACGTGCTCGCCTTTCCAACGCAAAATAAGTTCCAGGAATATCTCTGGCTCAGAATAAACAAAAGACCAGAACATGAAATTTCGTGATTCTAGTTAGAGTATGGTACAGACGTGAGAAACCTGAGAAACCGGGTAGCACCTACCAAGGGATCTACAACTGCATACTAACTAAAAAATGTCTCCCGTTATAATTTGCGGGGATTTATGTTTAAGAACCAAAAATTGCAACCATGTATCATGTTTGTGCGCGAAAAATCATGGTTCCACGCGACTCTCCACTATGCATTGTGCGCGAAAAGAATTGACGCTCAAAATTGACTCGCAAAATCGACCCGCAAACGATGCTAGTATCCCAGGGCTAAAACATGATACATGTTAAAACTGTTCTGCTTACAACTGAACGCAAGAAGAGGGTTGAGCGACCAAGACTTCCCCGCAAGGCAAAGCTTCCTAGATAATAATTATTTGGAAACCCCCCACAAACCTGCTATTTCAGGTACACCGGTAGTTCAGCACAATGTAATTCTGGAAACATCTCCGCTTGAAGACCGTAAACAGTTGTTCTGAGTATCGTTAAAACCTTGGCCTGACCAGAGCAGAGCAGTCTCCTGGAGACTTTTTCTGTTTTTTTCCCCCTAACCGTACAACTCTACCTGACAAAAGAAAGAGCGAACTCAAAGCTGCAACTTGTTTCCACTTGTTGCCTGGCGATGGGCACCCCTAACTTCAACAATTCCCGGGAATATTTCCCAACATTATAAATTCCCATAAAAAGTCGGAAACTTTCGAAATGTCTCCATTTAAATTATTCTGGATTATTTCAGTGATTAGATGCCCACCTATATGTAGCAAAAAACAAACTTTGAAGGTAATGTGTCACCCATTGAGCCTTATCAATAAAAACGCTGCAACACACACATGGGTTTATTATTCTATTGGACATACCTACAGAAATGCTGGCTGTTCATTTATTGTTTCTTTCATGCGCAATAATTTAAATAGTGATTTTTGATGGTTTTTACCAATTTTGGCCCCCCAAAAACACTATCTCGGCTCCTTTTTTTTCCTTTTTTATTTTTCACAGATTATTATCTATGATCTATGATAGTGCCATTGAACTGTCATGATTCACCTCCTGATACTACTTCTAGTGTTATTATACACATTTATGGTAATTTCAGACAATTTCCAGGTTTCTGACTCACAAAAAATGAATTTCGGGAGCTTAACCTTCGTTACAACCTAATTTCTTCAATCTTTGGTCAAAATGAACTTCATATTCGGTCTTCTCGACCTAAAAAACATGGAAAACGATACCTCACAAGCTCATGTTCACTAAAACCTCAAGAAAACCTAGAAAACCCCTATTTTTACACCCATTTTTCTCCCACATCACCCGAATTGGACTCGGCTTTTTTTAAACAGATTATTTTTTATCATTTATAGTACCATGTAATTGTCTTTATTCACCTGTTGATACTACTTCTAGTGTTAGTATACAAATTTATGGTGATTTCAGACAATTTCCCATGTTTTTGACTCATAAAAAATGAATTTCGGGATCTTAACCTTCGTTAAAACCTCAATTCTTCACTCTTTGGTCAAAATAAACTTCATATTCGGTCTTCTCGCCCTAGAAAAACATGGAAAGCGATACCTCACAAGCTCGTGTTCACTAAAACCTCAAAAAACCCTCGAAAAACCCTATTTTTACACCCATTTTTCTCCCATAACACCCCTGGGTGTATGCCGATCGGGCTGCCGTGTTTCGGAGCACAACTAGGACCCAAAAGTGTTCCCAAATGGGGACCAAACTGTGTGCGGAAGACCGACGATTTTACACCAAAATTTAACGTAAATTAAAGGCTGAAACTTCGTTAGAACCTCAATTTTCCACTCTTCGTTCAAAATCGACTTCATATTCGGTCTGCTCGTCATAGAAACATGGAAAACGATGTTGCTAACATGTTACTAAAACACAAAAAGTTTCGGGACACAACTAGGGCCCAAATGGAGCATGTGTGCGAAAGAACGAATTTTCTAGACCGAAAATGAAGCCGGTACTCGTGATATGGCGGACGGCGTGCGGCGGAAGGACATTGCATTTTTGGAATCGACGCACCTTGAAACGTAATAGAAAAAATTTTGATGGGGTGTTATATAATTTTTTTCTGAGCGATTACATAGGTGTATTATTGACTGAATAATAAACCAAAAAAGTCTGTCAATTCTAGTAGGCAGTACAGCTTCCTCACTTGAATCACACGAAAGTATATAGAACAGTTGGGTAGGTTCATTTTGATACGGGACCATCTGCGCTCCAACCCGCGTGTACCTTAAAAATTTCAGCTCTCTACGACTATTTTTCGCGTAATTAGAAGCGTTACAGGGAAGCGGTTAACATTTCATTTTCGCTCACGCGCAGACGAATTAAAGTCATATGCAATTATCGAAGTGTTATTCCTGATCGACCCTCCAAATCTGATCTGATTTCAACGATTATTTAAGGTAGTTACGGGCGCGTCAAATATTTCACGTTTGCGCATTTTCACGACCATCTGTGGCCCAACCCGAACCTACCCTTTAAATTTCACCCCATTTCGACCATTATTTCGGGTAGTTATGGGCGTTACAAGGAATTACCACAGACAGACAGACACGGAACCAAAAACGTTCCTCGATGTCTGAAACGCAAAATGGAAGTGGAAATTTTCATTTTGGAAGTCATAAATTTTTTTACTCGATCACGAATCCAAGGCTTCCCTACCTTCTGCAGTGAGGAAGCAAAATTTTGGGTAAATGAAATAATTATGGCTCCAAGGATTCAACCAAATTTTAACCAAAATGGTAGGTAACTAAAATCACTGGAGAATCAGGAATTAATACCATAGGGTAGATGTCAACGAGACGCCAAACTCTAATCGATCTAGCTTCATTAACTTCACCTTTAGAATTCGGATGTAATCACCTAAATTTTCTTGATCTTTCCATTTCGTTGAATAATGGAAAACATAAGTTGTCCATATATAGGAAAGATACTTATAGCGATATTACCATTCATAGTACTTCAAATCATCCAGTAGTTCACAAACATGCTGCTTTCCATAGTATGATTAACTGAGCTTTATCTATACCAATGAGTGAACAGAATTTAGCTAAAGAAAAGTTAACTATTACGAGTAATGGCTATGGGGGAGATCTCATTGATACAATATGGAATAGGATTCTTAGAAAAAAGAGTAGGGAAGGAATTTCAAACCTAGTTAGGGAAGCTACGACTGAGGAAAAGATTTGGATCAGTATACCGTATTACGGAAAAATTTCGGATAAAATTGGTAAAATATTAACTTCTAAAGGGTTCAAAGTAGGTTATAAAACTAAAAATAATCTCAGATCTTCATTAAGTTCAGTTAAAGATAAAATATTAATGTTCAAGATAAAAGTGGTGTTTATAAATTAAAGTGTTCTTGTGGACTTGACTGTTGTGGTCAAACTGGTAGGAAGTTTAGAGAAAGAATAAAGGAACATGAAAAAGATTTCAGGGATAATAAGGGTGATTCGGCCTTTGCACGTCACTTGAATGAATCCAGTCATAGCTTCAATTTTTATCTTGCAGACAGACAGTTCATTGAATTTCTTCATTTTTGCCCAAAAGGGAGCATGTTGGATATACCTACTTGAAAAATTCGAAATTATTAAGAGTGATAGGTTGGGTAAATCTTTGAATGATGTAGTTCCTTCACGTTTTTCTCCATTATTGCGTTCATTTCTGTAACAGCTTGGTTCCACCCCTCTCCACCCCTACGTCTCATGTTCCTTTCACTTTTTGGCATTCTCTCCCTGGGCCAATAAGAATCGACCCCCCTTCCTTTGTTCCCTTCACCATTCTTCTTCACAACCAATCCCAATCGACCACATTTCACTTTTTGACTATTTATAAGGTCACCTCTCCAATGTGCCTTCAGTTATTGTGTGTTACTGACGATGGTTTGATCACCGAAACCGGTATAACAGTGTTTTTTGCGTTTTTCATGTATTATTTAGTGGAAATAGACTATTTTTTCAATAACTCCGTTTTGGTTTATTATTCTCTGAATAATACACCTATGTATTCGCTCAGCAAAAAATTTTTATAACCCCCCCTCAAAATTTTTTCTTTTCCGTTTCAAGGTGCGTAGATTCAAAAAATGCAATGTCCGTACGCCGTCCGCCGTATCACGTGTACAGGCTTCATTTTCGGTCTAAAAAAGTCGTTCTTTCGCACACATGCTCCATTTGGGCCCTAGTTGTGTCCCGAAACTTTTCAGCCCGATCGGAATATACCCAGGGGTATTATGAGTGAAAATGTTGATAAAAATAGGTACTTTTTGCGTTTTAGCAACATGTTGGTAACATGAGCTTTTGAGGTATCGGTTTCCATGTTTTTTTGGACGAGAAGACCGAATATGAAGTCGATTTTGACCAAAGAGGGGAAAATTGAGGTTGTACCAGATGTTCAGCTCCCAAAATTGATTTTTTATGAGGCAAAAACCTGCGAAATCGTCTGAAATCACCATCATTTTGTAGAATAACACTAGGAAAAGTTTCAACACGTAGATCAAGACGATTAAGTGGCACTACCAATGATCAAAGATAATTTGAAAAAAAAAAAAAAAGATCGTACCTACGTAATTTGTGTTTTGGGGGCCAAAATTGGTGGAAACCATCAGAAATAGCTATTTCAATTATTTCACATGAAACAAACAATAAATGTAGGTACAGCCAACATTTCTGTAGAATAATAAACCCCATGTGACAAGGACTTTGCAGCGTTTTTTGGTTTATTATTCTGTGAATAATACACCTAATTATTCGGTCAGCAAAAAATGTGTATAACACCCCCTCAAAATTTTTTGTTTTCCGTTTCAAGGTGCGTAGATTCAAAAAATGCAATGTCCGTGCGCCGTCCGCCGTACGCCGTACACCGTCCGCCGTATCACGTGTACCGGCTTCATTTTCGGTCTAAAAAAGTCGTTCTTTCGCACACATGCTCCATTTGGGCCCTAGTTGTGTCCCGAAACTTTTCAGCCCGATCGGAATATACCCAGGGGTGTTGTGAGTGAAAATGTGTGTAAAAATAGGTACTTTTTGCGTTTTAGCAACATGTTGGTAACATGAGCTTTTGAGGTATCGTTTTCCATGTTTTTGGGGACGAGAAGATCGAATATGAGGTCGATTTTGGCCAAGGAGTAGAAAATTGAGGTTGTACCAGATGTTCAGCTCCCAAAATTGATTTTTTATGAGGCAAAAACCTGCGAAATCGTCTGAAATCACCATCAATTTGTAGAATAACACTAGGAAAAGTTTCAACACGTAGATCAAGACGATTAAGTGGCACTACCAATGATCAAGGATAATTTGAAAAAAAAAAAAAAAGATCGTACCTACGTAATTTGTGTTTTGGGGGCCAAAATTGGTGGAAACCATCAGAAATAGCTATTTCAATTATTTCACATGAAACAAACAATAAATGTAGGTACAGCCAACATTTCTGTAGAATAATAAACCCCATGTGACAAGGACTTTGCAGCGTTTTTTGGTTTATTATTCTGTGAATAATACACCTAATTATTCGGTCAGCAAAAAATGTGTATAACACCCCCTCAAAATTTTTTGTTTTCCGTTTCAAGGTGCGTAGATTCAAAAAATGCAATGTCCGTGCGCCGTCCGCCGTACGCCGTACACCGTCCGCCGTATCACGTGTACCGGCTTCATTTTCGGTCTAAAAAAGTCGTTCTTTCGCACACATGCTCCATTTGGGGCCTAGTTGTGTCCCGAAACTATTCAGCCCGATCGGAATATACCCAGGGGTGTTATGAGTGAAAATGTGTGTAAAAATAGGTACTTTTTGCGTTTTAGCAACATGTTGGTAACATGAGCTTTTGAGGTATCGGTTTCCATGTTTTTTTGGACGAGAAGACCGAATATGAAGTCAATTCTGACCAAAGAGGGGGAAATTGAGTTCTACCAAATGTTCAGCTCCCAAAATTGATTTTTTATGGGTGAAAAACCTGGGAAATCGTCTGAAATCACCATCTGTTTGTATAATAACCCTGGAAAAAGTGTCAACACGTGGATCAAGACGATTAAATAGCACTACCAATGATCAAAGATAGTTAAAAAAAAAGAAAAACGTACCTAATTTGTGTTTTAGTTTTAGGGGCCAAAATTAATGGAAACCATTAGAAATAGCTATTTCGATTATTAGGCATGAAAGAAGCAATAAATGAACAGCCAACATTTCTGTAGGTATGGGAAATGGGGGGTGTGGGTGGGTGGGTGGGAAATGGGTTTCCACGATTTCTTCGCGAGTGATTTAGTTCGTATCGTTAGTTTTACTGGTGCGATCGGAAACTCTCATTTAACCTGCGAAGAGTAACGAAATTCTGTTCGCATTCGCAGAGAGCATAATAAGATCGCTCGTACACACAAACTATTCGCGTGGTTGAGCCAATTCTTCTTCTATTGTACTTGAATGCGAGTTAACTTGGCTCGACCATTGTTTCGGCATTTTCCACCCCAGTCAAAGCCCGCGAGATGAATCGAAGGCCGCCGTCATTAGGGTCGTCTGCTTTAAATTCACCTCGAAAAGTCTCAAGTCAAACCCTATGAATAACAATAATTTTAAATAATATATTCCACTCTTGCGTAACGGGTGTTTATTCTAAAAGCTTCGTCAGGGCTACTTGCGATACATCCCACCTAATTAGCTTGCAATGAGCTGAAGTAACTGAGTAATGTGACATTCCGTATGCGTTATGCGATCCGTGTGCCTGATGCTCCACCTGTCCTTGACAAGGCGTTTTTTACAATGAAACGGGTCAGCGATGATGACCAATCAAAAACGAAACGCTGCAAATAATTACACAACGGTTTATTATTTACCTGTACAGATGCCCCTTCTGCGTAGATCAGTTTTCTGTGGTCAGCACCCACCCTCGTGCCCCCCCCCCCCCCCCAACAAGGAAAACCTCAAATCTAGCCGGCTGGGCAATTACAGATCCATAAAACGGTGTGTTCAAAAATACTGTCAATAATAAATTATTTGTTATTATTCATTGAGCATAACGTTTGTTCAAGTTACAAAAGTACCTATAAACAATATCCAAAATAACCATCATTATATATATACATTAATACATAAATATTGTGACGGATGTATAGGGAGCGCACATCCACCACGAGAGGTGTGAGGGAGGATGTGCCCGGATGGTTATGGGCGTACCACCACCATGCGCGGAATCTTTTCGGGAGCGTTGCCTGGTTTGGTTATGGGAGGACCACCACCATGCGCGGAATCTTTTCGGGAGCGTTGCCTGGTTTGGTTATGGGAGGACCACCACCATGCGCGGAATCTTTTCGGGAGCGTTGCCTGGTTTGGTTATGGGAGGACCACCACCATGCGCGGAATCTTTTCGGGAGCGTTGCCTGGTTTGGTTATGGGAGGACCACCACCATGCGCGGAATCTTTTCGGGAGCGTTGCCTGGTTTGGTTATGGGAGGACCACCACCATGCGCGGAATCTTTTCGGGAGCGTTGCCTGGTTTGGTTATGGGAGGACCACCACCATGCGCGGAATCTTTTCGGGAGCGTTGCCTGGTTTGGTTATGGGAGGACCACCACCATGCCCGGGATCCTTTTGGATATGTCCGTTTTGGTTATGGGCGTACCACCACCATGCGAGGAATCTTTTCGGGAGCGTTGCCTGGTTTGGTTATGGGCGGACCACCACCATGCCCGGGATCCTTTTGGATATGTCCGTTTTGGTTATGGGCGTACCACCACCATGCGCGGAATCTTTTCGGGAGCGTTGCCTGGTTTGGTTATGGGCGGACCACCACCATGCCCAGGATCCTTTTGGATATGTCCGTTTTGGTTATGGGCGTACCACCACCATGCGCGGAATCTTTTCGGGAGCGTTGCCTGGTTTGGTTATGGGCGGACCACCACGATGCCCGGGATCCTTTTGGATATGTCCGTTTTGGTTATGGGCATACCACCACCATGCGCGGAATCTTTTCGGGAGCGTTGCCTGGTTTGGTTATGGGCGGACCACCACCATGCCCGGGATCCTTTTGGATATGTCCGTTTTGGTTATGGGCGTACCACCACCATGCGTGGAATCTTTTCGGGAGCGTTGCCTGGTTTGGTTATGGGCGGACCACCACCATTCCTAGGATCTTTTAGGTAAGGAGAGAGATGAGAGCTAGGAGAGAGGGAGAGAGAGTAGTCAGCGACTAGAGGAGAGCGTAGAATGGCTAGAAAGGCGAAGGAGGCGAGTATTTATAGGCTTGGGAGCCGTCTCCCTCCAGCTAGTGGAGGATAATGGGGATCCCCAGGTTGTCCCTCGGCTCTCCTGCGTCTTCCGTGTCCACTTCTAGGTTTATTTGCGAGATCTTAATTTCACAGAGTAAGGTTGTGGTTCTGGGAGGACACCACTACAAATATATATTAATTTTTTTCACTCAAGTTGAATATTGTCTGTAAATCTATTGTTTCCAGCTAAAAGTACACGCCCAATCCAAACTAAAAAGCTAGTTCAGTGACAACCAGCCCCTGGACGGATCGTCAAGACCTTAGGGGCCCATTCATGAACTTGGTTTTCTCACGTTTCTGTACTTATATTCTTCATTATGTAGGTACTAAATATGTTTTTGAATAAAGAATTGAATTGAATTATTCAAATGAAATAATATCTCGGAACAACCACTGTTCGATGTCATACAGCCATCCATGACACCAATGTTATCTGGGCTGGATGTATACCCTTTCATTCACGATCATGTTGACGAACATTTCGGTAAAACTTGAGGGCTTCATTGTGAACGAATGGCTGGACGTACAATACTTCGGGTCGCCTCAAAAAATGCCCAAGTTCGTCAAGTATTTAAATTATAGAAATTTTATCTGAGGCAGGAACATAATTGTAAGACATTTATAAATTGAAGCAGGTACATAAACGTAAGACATTTATAAATTAACTAGCCGGTCACCCGTCGCGCTGCAGCCGGAAAAAACAAGTTGTCGAATAAACTATTCAACAATGCGCTAAAAAATTCAACTACTTTTTACTCTAGTACCTACGACAATTCGCTTTCACTTTGGCTGAGATTGGTACGGGTTCACTTCATCTCCAAGTATAGTTGCCATTCATTGCTGCTCCAAGTAGTTGCCATACAAACGCGTAACACTTTATATATATTATAGTAAAGTTTTTCGAGTGACTATAGTTCGACCATTTTCTTATAGCGGAAGAACGGTTTATCGCACAGAAATCGTTCTGGTGTCGTTGGAAACTGGAAGAAAATAACTGTTCAGCCAGTCCGGTTTCGACCGTCATCGTTTCCGAAAGTTGTTCCGATGACGTCATTTCCTTATTTACGGCGTATTTACCCGTTGCGAAGGGCGGCCAGTTCGACGATAAGGAGAAGGCTTGGGGAAGATTCCGACAGCCTATGACCGTCCCGGGTGTACAAGGAATGAGTTGGAAAAAGTTTCATTCCAATCGGACGAACGGTAAGGCCGCGCATAAAGGACAAGAAACATAAATTCATTTCGATCAGCAAAAAATTGTTATAACACCCCCTCAAAATTTTTTCTTTTCCGTTTCAAGGTGCGCAGATTCCAAAAATGCAATGTCCGTCCGCCGTCCGCCGTACGCCGTATCACTTGTACCGGCTTCATTTTAGGTCTAAAAAACTGAAAAACGGTACCGCCTGACGAATTCAGACAACTATGACAGGGATAAAACAAATAAAAACAGTGCTGCCCAGATGACCATTAAATTAAATTCACTGTTCCAATGAATTAACACCGTAGGTCTGGGATCTACTGTTTTTATTTTTGGGAAGAACTACTTCTGCGTTTCATCGTTCGAAAACCATCAAAAACTCGAAAAACCGTAGACTTCCTTGAATAACTTTTTTAGCGAAATTTTCCCAACTTATGCAACTAGATACCAAAATAGGTCTTTCAGATACGAATCCAGCCATATCAAAATCTCTGAATTGGAAAAAATCGAGTCTGCGGCTTTCTTACTTTGGAGGGCAGAGTAGTATTTCCTGAAGGTGATAATAATTATTAGTGATAGCCGATTTGAACATGTTTAGATAGGTTGGATGCCAGTCGAACACCGCCGTACCTAAGCAAGCATCTGTCGTCGAAACGCTGACGCGTCAGCCTTTATAAATTGATAAGGAAGTCGGCTCGATCAGGGTTTTTGAAAACAACTGAGAGAGATAAGGCCGTAAGTACCTACAAACAACTCTTAGGCATTAATTTATGTTGTAGGTAAGTACGTATTGATTTTTAGTCGAGCACCTGCCTGCATCGTAAATTATCGGAATTGTAGAAAACAAAAAACATTCCGCTATGCTTTCAGAGCAACTTAGGTACTCAAAAACAGACCTTAAGGAAAGGAAGCCTGTATTATTTGTAGTAAGAAAGCGAATGTTTACAATAAGATAATTAGATAATTTTATCAAACTTATCACCACAGATCCATTTCGCTCCAACTGATCTATAGTTCTTCATACGAACTTTATTTCCTATCTCCAGCTGTCAAACTTTTTTTTCTACCTCTCCTTCCTCCTCATGTTGTTTTTCTTTCGGTCGAAACACGTCTAATACAGTTCTCAGCTTTCTACCAAACATTAATTCAGCAGGGGTTTTTCCACATTCACTAAGAGAAACACAGTGCTGTCTCATTAAAAAACGGGAGATCTTGGTTTCCCAATCCCTTGCAGTTAATTTTTTCAAAGCGTGTTTAGTAGTCTGAACCATTCGCTCCGCTTGAAGATTTGATTATGGGTGATATGGTGCAATGTATGTGATCTTGATTCCATTTCTCTCCAAAAATTCCTTCATTTCAATAGATTTGAACGCAGTATCATTATCTGAAACTATATATTCTGGAATTCCGAATGTCGCAAACATTTGTCGAAGATTTTTTATTACTAAACTAGCGGATTACCCGGGCGTTGCCCCGGTCGGGGTGCGTAAATAACTGGACGTAAAGTTCCCCCTCCCCCGCACCATTACCGACTGTGTACTCGTGGTGGGTTGTGTTGATGCAAGTTTAAAAACCACAGTCATGCAGCATGGCTATAAGAGCGAATTTTCGAAGAAATAACTGATTTTATGTAAAATAACCACGTTCCTTCATGTTCAAAGTGCTCCAGTTTGAGAACGGAATGAGATATCGCAATTCTGATTCCACCATCGTGTTCAGCGTACAAAAACCTTTAAAATGAGGTGTCACTTGTCAGACTGTTTCATTTTGGGAATTTATGGGTAATTTTCCCCCCCTAAAACTCCCCAAAACTCCCCAAAACTCCCCCTTAGAGTGACCCGATTCTGCCCATCTACGAACATGTACACAGTAGAACATCTGATTTAAATCGTGTTGTCCTAAAATGGAGTGAACTTTCCTTGTGAAAACAACTTTGAAAAAAGATTTGACGCCGTGTTGATAGGTACCAATAAATAACTCGGCGAGTTGCTGCGAACATTGTAAATATGTAAATAACTCGGCAAGTTGTGGTCCTAGAAAAATCGTTCGCCACTTTTCGGAAAGAGGGGAATTTGCCCTAGCCGAGGACACCACTCACGACCCGATATGAAAAACTCGACGAAACTGCTTTTCCCATTTTTCTTGACAACGACATTCTCGACAACAACTTTTCAAGATCGGGGTTGCCAGGAATAGCCTGAAAACCGTTGAAGGAAGTCTCCACCGAGAATGCAACCTAGTCAGAAACCATCCCCGGTGTTCCCAAAACATATTCCCAAAGTTTCATCCCGATCGGTCGAGTAGTTTAGGAGTCTATAGGGAACATACATACAGACAGACATTCATTTTTATATATAGAGACTAGATGTCATGTTGGGGACTCTTCTAACCTCCAGCCATTTGGAGAAAGCATCTGCCACTATCAGAAATGTTTGATCCATGAAAGGACCATCAAAATCAATGTGTAACCTTTGCCATGGGCTGTCTGGTGTTTTCCATCCACTTGTCGGAGCTTTAGTTGGATTTCTTTGAACTTCTTGACATTTGCCGCAATCTTTCACCCAATTTTCGACGTGATGGTCGATTTTCGACCACCAAACATCTCACCTATGTACATTTCGATTTCTACTTCTCATAAACACCGTAGGCGTAACAAGTACTTTTCAGGACGAGATTTGGCAGTACGAGATGTGCTGTCATCACTGAGAACAGAAGAATATCTTCTATCGTCCTTAGAAGTAAGTGCTTGCTACGCCTTCGGTGTTTATGAGAACTAGAAATCGAAATGTACATAGGTGAGATGTTTGAACATCTGTGGTGACAAGTTTGATAACATAATATAATTATCTTATTGTAAAATTCGCTTTCTTACTACAAATAATACAGGCTTCCTTTCCTTAAGGTCTGTTTTTGAGTACCTAAGTTGCTCTGAAAACATAGCGGAATGTTTTTTGTTTTCTACTATTCCGATAATTTACGATGTAAGCAGGTGCTCGACTAAAAATCAATAAGTACCTACCTACCTACAACATAAATAAATTAGTGCCTAAAGGGCTCCACACACCAACGCGAAAAAAATCGCGACGCGAAATTCGCGGCGGAAAAATTCGCGGCGGATAAAATCGCGTCCGCGAATTCGCCTGGGTCTTCACACCAGCGCGAAAGACTGGCGGTCGCGAAAGTTAACTTTTGCATCAGTATCAGATAGATATTAGTATTTTGGTTTATTATTTTCAATAATGAACCATTGGAATCGAGCATGAAAAAAAAAATTCTTACCCCCCCTCAAAATTTGATGGTTTGCGTTTCAAGGTATGTAGAATCCAAAACTGCAATAAAAATATTTCTGTCTGTCCGCCGTACGCCGTACGCCGTACGGGCCACTTTTCTTAGTTACCATGAAAAAAAATTGATGAAATTCGGGTTATAGGTTCCGTTTGGGGTTTAGTTGGTCCTCGAAGCTCGACGTTACTGTGAGTCATCTCTAAGGGGTTCAAAATAGGGGTTGAAATTTTCAAAACGCCTATACTATTTTTTTACGTAAATATTTTTACGGTTTTAAATAGTTCTTGAACTTGCAAGTTTTTTAAGACCATCCGGAGCATCGTACGTCCAGCCGTTCGTTCACAGTAAGGCCCCGAAGTTTGCACCGACAGGCATTTTCGACTCCAGTGTGAATGAAATTGTATACAATTCAAACCAAATCTCGTAACCAGAGACGCGCCCACAATAGGAAATTTGGCGGAGATGAAATCATTGCTAGGGATCACCTGATTATATTGGCGGAGTATGAAGTCGAGTTGGTTGTTCTGTGATATTATTTAATTTGAAAAATGATGGCTCTTTTGGAGTTTGTTGGTAGGTAGTGAAACTTGAACAAACGTTGAAGTATTATTGATGGGTAAATTATTACTACGGTAAATCATTACTCAACGGTAAATTATTACACAACGGTTCAGTATACCATCTACGTAGAAGGGGCTGGAGTTTGTTGGTAGGTACTTTTGCAACTTTTTTCACTCCTCATCAACAATTTCTTTTCAGAACTTCATTATGTGTGTTTCTTTTTGTTAGGTACTGTTTGTCATCGGCAGAATTATTTTAGCAACATTTAACTCGTGATTTAGTTAGGTACCTAGTAACGAGTACGGGGTTAGGTACTAACCTACGGAGGGTCTGCGATCTACATAATATGTATATAATAGAATAGTACATATCATATTATATAGAAGGGTTATCTATACATAGAGCTGTGATCTGTAACAGGAGGGTATTCTATACAAAATAATAAACCGTTGTGCAGGGATTTGCAGCGTTTTTGTCTATTTATTTATATGTCACTTCGTACTATATCTGTCCTTGGGTGCATGATAAAAACTCCAAATTTCGCAAAATCGTTTGTATTACCAAACAGAAGGATGAATTCGAAGATGGGCAATTTTCAAAAATTCTAGGGGGGTATAATTTGAGTTTTTAGGGTGTCAAAAATCGGTAAAAACTGCTAAAATTGCGAACAATTTATGTACAATCACTGAAAGTTTTATGGAAGGGTGAATAAGTACAGAAAAATACAATTTCGGTGGTTTTTCACCAAAAATAGGAATCAAATTTGGGTTTTAGGTGGTCAAAAATTGGTGTTGAGCTAAAATCAATATTAATTCACCTGACGTGTGGGATGGTGAGTCACGTCGAAGGGACACTTTCGATGATAAAAATATTTTTCTCAAAAAAGAGAGGGTCTAATTTGTCTTGGTAAGAATTTATAGAATTTTACGAGAAGTGGTACCTATGGTTTCTCGCTGTACCTATCATCTTTTTACTCAGTAGCATGAATATTTCTTTGAAAATTCGCTCTTATAGTCTTGCTGCATGACTGGAACTTTTATTCCATTTTTGAATTCTACGTAGGTAACTTGAAACGCGAACCACCTGTGGGGGGGGGGGGGGGGGGTATTGTGTCATGCTCAATTTCGGAGGTTCATTATTGAAAATTATAATTCAAAAAATCTCCCTACTCCTTGTTAAAACAATAAATTCAAAAGAACCAATAGGATGTATGATTTTCTTCGAGTCAAAATTCACCCCTCCTCCGTTCTTTTGGTTTATTTGCAATAATACTTTGGAATCGAGAACGAAATTTTATTTATGATTCCTCAAAATCAGCGCGAAATCAAAGCGGAGGGCGGAAAAAACGCGGCATGCCGCGTTTTTTTTTTGCGGCGAAAAAAACCGTTGCCCGGCCGCGCGAAAAAACCGCGTTGGTGTGGGCACCCAGTTCGACGCCTCTGCTTTTGGTTGACGCGGATTTTCCGCCGCGAATTTTTCCGCCGCGAATTTTTTTCGCGTTGGTGTGTGGAGCCCTTAAGAGTTGTTTGTAGAAAAATAATATCTTCCATTCTCAGTGGGTGTGATAGCTTTCCATCCAACGAGTGGTGAACGGTTTCCGTGCGGGTTCACAGTTGACAGTGTTACATTTCCCTGCAAGCGAACACCATCAGAAACGCTGCAAATTATTACACAACGGTTTATTATTTACCGCTATACTGCCGTGAAAAGGTAAAACGCCTCAACTCTCAATATCACAACTTTTCAGGAGAGCGTTTCAATGTTTTTTTATTGCATTTTCGGACTCTAAATACCTTGAAACGGAAACCGTCAAATTTTGAGGGGGTTAAAATTTGTTTTTCATGCTCAATTTCAAAGGTTCATTATTGAAAATAATAAACCAAAAAATATGTGTCGACGACAATCAAGAATCCTTCTTCAAAAAGCAGCTTTGAAAAAAATTAATAAAATAAATAAAAAATCTAAGCAGCTTTGTAAAACACAAAATGCTTAGTAGCTTTGTGAAAATTTTGAGTAATACCTACTGAATGTGGCTGCAAGGTTTTGAGAGACTCGTAATGGGATTTCACCGCAGAAGCAACTAAATCCTGAACTTCCATACAAGTAAATGTCCTCAGAATATACCTACTGCTCAATAAGTATGTTTTCTCCAAGTCGTATTGTTGTATAGCTGAGTTTGGTCACATCAATGACAGACAAATGGCCGAATTAAAAGTATTTGTTTATCAGACTTCAAAAAAAGAGGAGGTTCGGGCAGTTTACATGTTTAAGCAGTACTCGGCCTGTACTGCCGTGAAAAGGTAAAACGCCTCAACTCTCAAAATCTCAACTTTTCAGGAGAGCGTTTCAATGTTTTTGCACCGTTTCCTCCACCTAACGGACCTCCAGTTGACGATAAATTCAAAGATCTTACATCAAGAGATGTTTGGTGGTTACAACGAGATAACGTAATCGCCAAAATAATCGATTCTAATAAGCCGAAAATGCTCATAAGGCGTTTTATTTAATTTCCATCGAGTTTTCTGTTCAGAAATTAAAGGTAGAACGCCTTGAGGTGTTTTTCCTTTGAACAAATCCAAAAAAGTAGTAAGACGCTGAGAGCGCTGAGAGTCTTTCTCTTCCTCTGTCTACCCTTTTTAATAGGTCCCTCACTCTGGGTACTGTGCCTGAGAAGTGGAAGGTGTCATTCGTTACACCCATACCAAAGAAGGGGGATAAATCTCGGATTGATGAATATCGCCCAGTATGCTCATTGTCCACTATACCAAAGGTATTGGAGAAGATCGTAGTATCCAGGGTCATGCCTTTGGTTAGCAGGCATTTGTCACATAACCAACACGGATTTATGCGTGGCAGGTCGACAGTCACCAATCTTTTGACTCTTCAGCAATACATTCTCAACGCTTTCGAGTCTGGGGATCAAGTCGATTGCGTCTACACCGACTTTTCGAAATGTTTTGATAAGGTTCCTCACTCTCTTCTCATCAGCAAGCTGAGGGCGTTTGGGTTTTTCGGTCCGCTACTCGAATGGTTTAGAAGCTACCTCACTAATAGATTCCAGATTGTCAGAATCAAGTCAGTTTTGTCTAGTCCCTTCCCAAATACTTCAGGTGTCCCTCAAGGCTCTCACGTGGGGCCTATGCGTGTTTTTTGATTTTTGTTGATGATTTGTCTAAAGTTATTTCGGGTGATGTTCAGTTTTTGCTGTTTGCTGACGATTTGAAACTTTTTCAACATATTCGTGCGTTCAGTGACATGCAGGCTCTACAGACAACGTTGGACTCTTTGTTCGGTTGGTGTGAGGCTAACGATTTGCGGCTTAACTTGGGGAAGTGTGCGGTTATTACGTTCTCTAGAGCTTCATCCCCTCATTTGTTTACTTACACTCTGGGAGGTCAGGCGTTGGGTAGGGTGGACTTGTTCCGAGATCTTGGAATCATTTTCGATTCTCGGTTGACGTTCTCCCTTCATATCGCGGATATTTGTTCGCGGGCTATGAAGAACTTGGGGTTCCTGAAACGTCATACGAGGGGCTTCAAGGATGTTGACGCTTTAGTCGTTCTTTATAATGCGATGGTCCGCTCGGTTCTGGAATATGGATCCATCGTTTGGTCACCGTTTTACATGAATGCTGCTGAACGTATCGAGAGGGTCCAGCGGAAGTTCCTTCGTTTTGTTGCTGTTGGGCAGGGGACGAGTTGGGATGAGTTTGATCTGGATGAGACTCTAAGTCTTTGCCGTCTTACTTCCCTCTGCCACCGTCGTCGGATTGCAGACTGCCTTTTCCTAATCAAGTTGTTCAGATCGTCAGTGGACTGTCCTGGGCTACTGCAGTTGATTGACTTCCACGTCCCACGATACTGCACACGTTCGAACAACCTGTTTTACGTACGGACAACGCCAACGAATTATCTGTTCAACAATCCCATTCTGCGGTCGCTGAGATCCTTGGATTCGGCCATCTCCCAAGCTCAGATAGACATTTTTTGTGATTCTTTTAGTAGCCTGAAGGTCGCACTGTATGATTTTTTCCTTTTTTCGCCATAATTGTTGAGAGTTTATGTTTAATAGTTTTATTGTTTGTTTTGTTAGTTGTAGGAATAGTTTTGTATGACAAAAATTTTTTTATTTCTATTGTAAGACAGTGAGTCATTTATTTTCTATTTTTTGTAATTGGGCTCTAGCCCGTGTAAATTAATAAATAAAAAATAAAAAAAAAATTAAAAAAAATAAAAGACTAATTGAGTTAAAACGCCTCAGGGCTCTATCCTGGCACGTGGTGATGATGAAATGGTACGTAGGGATGCAAATCGATTATCGATTAATCGAATAATCGATTATTTGTTTCAAATTAATCGATTAATTTTATTCAGTTTTTAGCTAACGATATTTATGCATTAATCGATTATTGTTACCGATTAATCGGGGTTCGAATACATCGGGATTTTGAAAGAGGTAGCATTTTTTAGCATTAACATGCATGGAAGAAGGAGATATCCTTCATCCATGGAGTAGAAACAATAACGACGAAGATTTGTCCGTGTGCCGGACAAGTTCACTCGAGGCACAAAAAATTTGATGAACCACTCCACCAAGATCAAGGAGCAAGGACCACGGCTATGTGAATGTGAATAATAATTGTTGTGAATTGTTCAATTTACTTGTTTGATTTTGACTAGTTTTGTGTGTCAATTGAATTTGAATCAGTTTTATTATTGTAATTGCCCCACTAAAGAGTAAATGGTGGAGCTATATCATACGAAACGACGACAAAAAGCGGGACTGACGCTGACCCAAGAGCGGAACCGCTTGAAGGGTGATATCCTGTCAAAGCTTTTATTTTTACAAGGAGTCCCAAAAGATTACTTTTTTTGAAAATTACTTCTTAACGTTTATACTTTTATCGGTTCTATTTATACCTTTTTGTCCTATACTTAATTAAACCTTCAATTTATGATAATACATCTTTTTTGTGCGATTTTCCTTGTTTTGGCATTCCCCTTCTATCTTCATTAACCTTAAAATTTCGCAAATAGGTCGTCACCTTCAGACTTGAATAAAATCATGGGATTTTTTTTTTCATTTCTAGCACAAATACAAAGCTTTCCTACCTTCGGTAGTGAGAATGAGAAAGCAAAATATGCGTTTAAAGTATAGTAGGTATACTTAAAAAATCGATTATATGCATTCGATTAATCAAACACCGATTATTGAATACCAATTAATTGGTCAGATCGATTGTTAGCTTACGATTAATCATTTGATGTTATAATCGATTATTTGGTTTCGATGTTGCATCCCTAATGGCACGAACAGTTGCTTAAAGACGCCTCATGTGTGCTCAGCTGTTATAAAAATCTGAGGAAGAACGCCTTGCACATCAGATCAACAACGCCACAACTTCGGAAATGAAGCCAGCGAATAAGAGGTAAAACGCCTTTTGTTGATTTTCATTCAGATGAGACGTTTTACCTTTGACTCTAAAGTACGAATTGACGAGTTGAGGCGTTTTGGATGCCGATTTGAGGCGTTTTACCTTTTATTGCCACATTTTTTCACATTTTTGAATTGAAATTTGACCATTTTCCGAATTTAATTTTTAATTTTTGACTTCCGCATTGGAAAGAGCGTCCAAAAATTAAGGAAGGTATGTGAAAACCTCATTTTCGACAATTTTCGAGAGGCGTTCTTCCTTTTTGCGGCAGTATAGTCTAAAAAGGTCTAAAAGAAGGGGCTTCTGCGTAGATCACCGTTTTCTGCGGTCTATACCCACCCACGTGCGTACCTCAGGGATGCCCTGAATCTAGTACTGGAGCCGACCGGGCAATTACATTTACATCTTTAATTATTTTGTTGTTGTTATTCATGACGTATAATGTTTATTCAAGTTACAAAAGTACCTATCAATCCAAAATAACCATCATTCTTGGAATGAAATAATATCGCAGAACATCCAACTCGACTTCATACAGCCATCCGCGATTATAATCAGGTGCTCCCTAGCGATGATATCCGGGCCAAATTCATGCCGTTTCATAACATTCACGATCATGTTGACGAAGCGTTTCGGTGCAAACGTCAGGGTTACTGGGAACAAATGGCTGGACGTACAACATTCGTACAATGATCCGGCTGGTCTCAAACAATTTCTGTCCGCCAGCGGTACGCCGTACTTCGCACTTTTCTTAGTTACCATGAACCAAAATTAATGAAATTTATCCATTTGGGGTCTAGTCGGTCCGTGAAGGTGGGCGTTATTGTCAATCATCTCCATGAGGTGAAAAATAAGGGATGTATTTTTCAGGATGCCGTTATCTCAAATTGTTTTACATTTTTAAACTCATCTCGAACTTGGGAATTTTTTCATACCAACCGGAGCATTGTACGTCCAGCCGTTCGTTTGCACCGAAAAGCTTCATCAACATGATCGTGAATGAAGCGGTGTACTTCCAGCCCAGATACCAACATGATTATAATTCGCATGGCTGTATGAATAACAACAAATAACAATCAATTTATTACAGATTTCTTGAGTTCACCGCATAGTTATGAAACTAATTCCATACCGGCTCCAGTACTCGATTTAGGGATTTTCTTGGGGGGGGGGGGGGGCACGAGGGAAGGTATTTACCACAGAAACTGCAGAAAACAACGCGGGAGGGGCATCTATACAGCTAAATAATAAACCGTTGTGTAATAATTTGCAGGTTTTTTTTAATACGTTTTTTCGGCCGCTAGGTCACCCAAGAAGCATTTAACGTAGGTACATCTTAGGGATGATGATTACGCCATTGTCGTCGGGGTTACCACAAACAAACACTAGGAATCGTCATCAATAATAGAAATAATAGTGGTAAAATTAAATGTCATTAATTTCTTAGTGTAGGTATGGGCTCCCTAACGTTCGGCAATAATATTACACTTACAAATAAAATTAATTTTTCCACCGCCCCCAGCTCCTATAACTGACCATTATGGCCCCATGAACTACCCTCCTGGGGCCCATTCCTAAAGACTCTTCAACTTTTCACTTTGCAAGTCTTCCTTTGTACTCTTCACTTTGCAGATTATGAAAAGTGGGAGAGCTTTTTGTTCCTAAAGACTTCGCGCTCCCACTCTGCAGTTCGACTCGAAACTAAGAGTGTTCTGAAGAGTAACCACGTTTTTGTGGAGTAACCTCCAGTAACTGTTACAGTTTATCGTTGGATCCTCTGGTCTTTTTGTTCCGAATCCGATTTCATCAAGTCTTCAGTCTTTCTGTAAGTTAACTTACTTGGGATTTGGTTAGGCGAAACGACTCCCTGAATGTTATATCACTGACGAAGAAATTAATTCGCGATCGACGGAGGGTCGAGCTCAATCAACATCATCATCATCATTCTCTGATGAGAAGTATCGGAAAATTTCCATTAAAGAAAATTAGGTAGGTTGTCACTTTTTATCCACTAACAACAACAACCTGTTGCTTCCTAACCTTAGCTTCCTCCAAAATGTAGAGTATTTTGATGGCCTCAGTGGAGCTAAATTCGATGTTTTTATTTATATTCTTGGCTTCACACTAATTGGACCACATTTATACCTAATCGAAATATTGAATTCTATTTTTTTTTTATTGGCACTACCAAACACTGAATTTAACGAAGAAATAAAATCTAAAACCCGATTTGAAAAGTGTATGTCATACTACCGCAGAGTCATTTGGGACTCTGCACTCATATGAAACGCAGACTCTTCACTTTGTACTTTGCAAAAAAACCTTTAGGAACGGAACTGTTCAAGACAGGGTAAAACTCTGCAATTCTACACTTTGCATTTCACTCTTCCTCTTCAAATCAAGAGCGTTCTTTAGGAACGGAAATCCGTTCGCGAAGTGCAGAGTGCGGATTTGAAGAGTGCAGAGTGAAGAGTGAAAGTCTTTAGGAACGGGCCCCTGATCACACTGATGATCGCTGAACCTAAGAGTCCGACACTCGAAATATTCCCTAATTTTCTCCTAATTAACAGCAAACTTGTACCTGTCATCAAATACCTAAAATAACCATCATTCTTCAAACGAAATAATATCCCCAACAAATATTTATCTGGGCTGGATGCAACTATTCACACTCATGTTGACGAAACTTTTCGGTTGAAACTTCAGGGTCAAGTTATCTTCAAGTTTAAGTTTGAAAACGTGATAAAAACATTCCCTTCTACTGAAAGTTTTTGAGCTGCCTCCTGAAAATTTCAACCATCATTTTGACATTTTCATGTCTTTCATATGGCACATACTTAACAAAAAAATCGTCACGAAAATCGTCACGAAAAATCATCACGAAATTTGCTCACGAAAATTGTCCCAAGTCGCCACAATGATGATTTTCGCTTACAACCGATTCGTTGCTACGGAACTTTATCTTCGCCAGTTATCATCGTACAAAAATCGTTCACCACTCGTTGGATAGCTCTCGATTTACCTAACCATACTACGTTAACCACTGCGGAGTGCGTGGCCGACAAGCTGCGGTATGAGCGTGATTGTTTAAATAATTGTTTACACACAGGTGAAACATTCTCAATAATTTATATTGTCAACACGAATGCAAGCTTCATATAAGTTTCTGATGATTTTCGCTTACAACCGATTCGTTGCTACGGAACTTTAACTTCTCCGGTTATTATCATATACAAATTGGAAAGAGATAGAGCCGCGAGAATGGTTTCCAACCACCAAGCAAAGATTATACATACGTGCCAAATTCTTACAGAAGAACGACGCGCTCAAGCACAATGGAGGGAGGCTCAGCGCTCTGCTGAAGATCTATTGGCCAAATTCAAATTCACTCTTCAATCTTAGCCGACATTTCATTTAAACAATAATACAACGTTTATTACATTAATCGAAGAACTGAGTCTAATTACCAATTCTTTTATGATCAACACTACAACTTAGATTGCGACTTTATAATTAGGTACCTACCTAATTTGGTAGGTGAGAAGGAAGGAGGGGAAAGACATGAAAATGTCCCAATGCGTTGCAGACTCGTATGCAAGCGTTTTGACATTTTCATGTCTTTCATATGGCACATAACAAATTTCTGATGTTTACAATGAAAATGTACTAACTTGAATTTCACACATATCTTCGTCAGTGAACGTGCAGATTTAGACCGAAAATGAAGCCGATATGCATGATACAGCGTACGGCGCCCTGCGGACGGATTTAGTTGAATTTCAAATTTTTTAGCGAATTTTTTTTTCATGCTCGATTCCAATGGTTCATTATTGAAAATAATAACCCAAAATATTGAGACGACAACAAATCCAATTTACACCGTTTGAAAGAATGTTAGATTTCATTTAAGATCCTCCTGTTTCACTGAAAATTCACCACTGAAAACCTCAGAAAATTCACCACTTTCATTACTGAAAATAATAAACCAAAATTGGGGTTCCCATTTGAAATACCGAAGTTGATGTGTGTATTAAACCTCGTTTACCATCACATACCAAACTACCTCATCACACACCGGTTACAGGAAACGTAGCAGGTATAAACACATGTGCAACATACCTACACCTATTGATAGTGTCGGCCCATTCCTAAAGACTCTTCAACTTTTCACTTTGCAAGTCTTCATTTGTACTCTTCACTTTGCCAATTATGAAAAGTAGGAGAACTTTCTGTTCCTAAAGACTTCGCGCTCCCACTCTGCAGTTCAACTCGAAACGAAGAGTGTTCTGAAGAGTAACCTTCGTTTTGTGGTGTAACCTCCAGTAACTGTTACAGCTTATCGTTGGATGTTCCGATCGTTTTATTCCGAATCCGATTTCATCAAGTCTTCCGTCTTTCTGTAAGTTAACTTACTTGGGATTTGGTTGGGCGAAACGACTCCCTGAAAGTTATATCACTGACGAAGAAATTAGTTCGCGATCAACGGAGGGTCGAGCTCTATCAACATCATCATCATCATTCTCTGATGAGAAGTATCGGAAAATTTCCATTAAAGAAAATTAGGTAGGTTGTCACTTTTTATCCACTAACAACAACAACCTGCAGCTTCCTAACCTTAGCTTCCTCCAAAATGTAGAGTATTTTGATGGCCTCAGTGGAGCTAAATTCGATGTTTTTATATATTCTTGGCTTCACACTAATTGGACCACATTTATACCTAATCGAAAGACTGAATTCTCTTCTTTTTATTGGTACTACCAAACATTGAATTTAACGAAGAAATAAAACCTAAAAACAGATTTGAGAAATATGTCATTCTACCGCAGTCATTTGGGACTCTGCAAAAATTTTGTAAACTCTTCATTTGAAACGCAGACTCTTCACGTTGCAGTTTGCGAAAGATAACCTTTGGGAACGGAAATGTTCAAAACAGGGTAAAACTCTACAGTTCTACACTTCGCATTTCACTCTTACTCTTCAAATGAAGAGCGTTTTTTAGGAACGGAAATTCGTTTGCAAAGGGCAGAAAAGTGGATTTGAAGAGTGCAGAGTGAAGAGTGAAAGTCTTTAGGAACGGGCACCAGGTGCAGTTGAAGCTTCTGTAAAACATACTAAACCACGACAGAGTTGACCCTCATGACAAGGAACTCTACTAGGGATATTAGAATGTCAACCAATAAAACACGGACGTTTGGCATGAATAAACATGCCTCACCGGTTCGGAAAGGTCCGGAAGATCTGAGCTACAGGCTAGAATTAACGTTTGTTTACAAAACTATCGAAAAATATTATAAAGTCGAGACGTCGAGAGTATTGAAAGGAAACACGATGTGAGGCCGGATCAATGACCATGAGTTCCTTCGCTAATCTAAATAATGTCACCGGTCGTGGGCATAAGGGCGACCAATTATAGAAAACAGGTAGCGAGGTAGTATAGGCAATACATTCAGATGGAATGAAAAGGTCAAGAGTGGCAAGGCTAGTTCCAGAGTTCCAGTATTTCAGTGTAACTAGTACCTACCCCCAGGCTTGTGTGGTTACGTGTGCCTATGTTAGTTTTGATCTGGCCTATGCTTTACATGGTTAAGTAATATTGATCCAAGAAATACTGACGATAAATACCTATTTGAGTCACTAGTTGAATACTCAAGCGTTGCGTGCGAGTGCCTGCACAGACACTATCCGTGAGAAGTCCACAGCAAAAACGCTGCAAATTATTACAGAAGGGTTTATTATTTTCAGTATCAGCCTTCTGCGTAGATCACTGTTTTCTGTTGTCAATACCCTCGAGCTCTCCCCAGGAAAGCCACTGGTGCCGCCCCGGGAATTAGTGTCATAAAACATGGAAAACTATACCTCACCAGCTCATGTTCACTAAAAACTCAACAACAAAAAAACTCGAAAACCCCTATTTTTACACCCAGTTTTCACCCATATCATCCCTGGGAGTATTCCGATCGGGCTTTAGAACTTCGGAGCACAACTAGGGCCCAAACGGAGCCTGTGTGCGAAAGAACGACGATTTTAGACCAAAATTTAAGTCAAATTCAAGGCTTCACACTTCTTGTACGGTCATGTTCTTTTTATTAACTCACTAAACTCTGTTCGGGGGTTCTTTAGTGCTGCCCCCCATTTTCCATTTTGTGTTATGTTGTTTTGCTTCCGAGTCTGTTCTATTTTATAATGGGTCACTCTGATTGTGACGAGGAAGCTCCTGTGCCATCACCTTGGCAGTGTATTTTTCGTTTTCTTCCTGTTCAGTCGTCTTCCATTCTCTAATGCTCTGGTAGAATTCGAGGAATGGGTCTGGGGTGTATTTTATCAGTTTTACAACATCTGCAATCTTTTTTGAATTGATTCCGATTGGTTCTTCATAGCTTTTCTGTATAGGGAGTTCTTGTGAAGCCCTGTTTTTCGCAAGTTTGAAGAGTGTAGAAGCGAGTCCATCAATGTACCCGTATGTTTTGACATACCCTGGCAAGGAGGCATCGTACTCAAATTCCCTGTACTTGGATATGCCGAATGGTTTGCTGGATCCTCTTCCAATAGGCTTACATGTTTTCTTGTAGATGGATGGCCACCAATCCTTGGAGTTGGTGAAGAAATCGTATGTTATGGGTTTTAGTATGTTTTATGAATATTATGTTTGCTCGACGAAATATACTTAGTGACTGAGCAGCGCTAACGAATACACAAATGAATATTATTTACTTGTAGGACATTGGTCTAATGCACGTAAACAAAGCGGGGCGCCTCCCTTCGAATGCGTGCACGTGTTGAGGGCAAAAACAGTAATAATTCCGTGGACTTGCACTGTTTCTTCCCTCATTCGTTTTCACTCTTGCTTAGTTTAGGGCCCAGGAGCATCGGTAGCGTACTGTTCTTGTGCTCAATGGCTAGTTCTACAGGTTTCAACCTATGAAAAATGGTTTTTCCAGAATGGCCAAAATTGGACTTGTACTGTTTTTATTCTCACCGATTCATTTGTAGTACTATATCCAAAATCTCTCAACCTCTGCTGCTTCGAATGTCACGTTTGCAGTTGAATCGCTCTGCAAATCTATAGCTTCTCCTTGAATTTCGACTGGAATTGATTTCACCTTTTACAGTAAACGGCGAGGTTGTTAACATGGTTTGCCAGCCAGTGTTTATTTCAGGAGAATTCAATTCAATTTATTTTAGATTTTACACGTATATAGGGTACCCTAGACCCCTCCTTTTATATGTACAAAACAATAACAGAATGAAAATCACTAGATGGCTTCCCTGAAGAATTGTAATATAAGTGTTTTTTTAATAGACAAAGGAATAAGGACAGAAAAAGAGAGAAAAAGGAAAGAAAGAAGAAAAAGGAAAATTTATGGAAAAGAGAGAGAAATTGGAACTACTGACCATTCAGGTATTGGCGCCGAGCGAATGCGTCCCTCGGACGGCCAAAGGCAACGAATTCCACAGCCTCCCACCTGAGACCCTCATCGAGTTGATGAAAAACCGATTACGAGCCCAAGTTTGCCTAAGAGCATGCAGAAGAGGGGAGAGACCGCTGCTAAATATATCAGCCAGGTAATCAGGGTTTGGAAAATCGTTAGGATGAACTAATTTGAAAACAAACTTCAAAAATTGCACCCTCAGGTAAACTGTTACACCACAGCCAAGAACTTTCTGGGAATGCCGAGATGTATGCTCCCTAGGCTTCAGTTTAAATGCATAACGCACACAGCAGTTAAAGGCTAACTCCAGTCTGTGGGTGAGAACAGGGGGGTGTTCTTTAGTGCTGCCCCACATTTTCAAAGCCAGATTTGAAACCCTAATCTCAACCGTTTTGAACAAATGTGTAGTGCTTTTGAATCGTCAAAATCTCCTCTTTCCGTCTATTTAAATCCGAAACAAAGAAAATCCGAATTTCACTGTTTTAAAAGCATTCGAAAAAAGTGCGTGGGCAGCACTAAAGTTTTTGACTGGTGTAAAACTTTAGTCCTGCCCCCCACGCTCTTGGCAGGTGGGATTGTGATAAATTCATTAGAAAACTCAATTGCAGAAGTTATTTTTATTACAAATGCACATCAAATGTCATCAACAGCCTCATGGCAACTGTCAACGTGGTATTTCGGTTCCTACTAACTTTTTCCACGGGTCTTTTGCACTGAAGTGTCTGATAAACGGCGAAGGGGAGACGCGATATGTAGGACACGTTTCATGTTTTTACAAGCGCAACAAAAACAACCGATCGGCTGATTAGTACCATATAGATTAGTTGGACATATAGATCAAGTGGACGGGGTTGCGGAATAAAAACTGATGAATTTATCACAATCCCACCTGCCAAGAGCGTGGGGGGCAGGACTAAAGTTTTACACCAGTCAAAAACTTTAGTGCTGCCCACGCACTTTTTTCGAATGCTTTTAAAACAGTGAAATTCTAATTTTCTTTGTTTCGGATTTAAATAGACGGAAAGAGGAGATTTTGACGATTCAAAAGCACTACACATTTGTTCAAAACGGTTGAGATTAGGGTTTCAAATCTGGCTTTGAAAATGTGGGGCAGCACTAAAGAACTACCCCTCTGTTCTCACCCACAGACTGGAGTTAGCCTTTAACTGCTGTGTGCGTTATGCATTTAAACTGAAGCCTAGGGAGCATACATCTCGGCATTCCCAGAAAGTTCTTGGCTGTGGTGTAACAGTTTACCTGAGGGTGCAATTTTTGAAGTTTGTTTTCAAATTAGTTCATCCTAACGATTTTCCAAACCCTGATTACCTGGCTGATATATTTAGCAGCGGTCCCCTCCCTCTTCTGCATGCTCTTAGGCAAACTTGGGCTCGTAATCGGTTTTTCATCAACTCGATGAGGGTCTCAGGTGGGAGGCTGTGGAATTCGTTGCCTTTGGCCGTCCGAGGGACGCATTCGCTCGGCGCCAATACCTGAATGGTCAGTAGTTCCAATTTCTCTCTCTTTTCCATAAATTTTCCTTTTTCTTCTTTCTTTCCTTTTTGTCTCTTTTTCTGTCCTTATTCCTTTGTCTTTAAAAAAAACACTTATATTACAATTCTTCAGGAAAGCCATCTAGTGATTTTCATTCTGTTATTGTTTTGTACATATAAAAGGAGGGGTCTAGGGTACCCTATATACGTGTAAAATCTAAAATAAATTGAATTGAATTCTCCTGAAATAAACACTGGCTGGCAAACCATGTTAACAACCTCGCCGTTTACTGTAAAAGGTGAAATCAATTCCAGTCGAAATTCAAGGAGAAGCTATAGATTTGCAGAGCGATTCAACTGCAAACGTGACATTCGAAGCAGCAGAGGTTGAGAGATTTTGGATATAGTACTACAAATGAATCGGTGAGAATAAAAACAGTACAAGTCCAATTTTGGCCATTCTGGAAAAACCATTTTTCATAGGTTGAAACCTGTAGAACTAGCCATTGAGCACAAGAACAGTACGCTACCGATGCTCCTGGGCCCTAAACTAAGCAAGAGTGAAAACGAATGAGGGAAGAAACAGTGCAAGTCCACGGAATTATTACTGTTTTTGCCCTCAACACGTGCACGCATTCGAAGGGAGGCGCCCCGCTTTGTTTACGTGCATTAGACCAATGTCCTACAAGTAAATAATATTCATTTGTGTGTTCGTTAGCGCTGCTCAGTCACTAAGTATATTTCGTCGAGCAAACATAATATTCATAAAACATACTAAAACCCATAACATACGATTTCTTCACCAACTCCAAGGATTGGTGGCCATCCATCTACAAGAAAACATGTAAGCCTATTGGAAGAGGATCCAGCAAAACATTCGGCATATCCAAGTACAGGGAATTTGAGTACGATGCCTCCTTGCCAGGGTGTGTCAAAACATACGGGTACATTGATGGACTCGCTTCTACACTCTTCAAACTTGCGAAAAACAGGGCTTCACAAGAACTCCCTATACAGAAAAGCTATGAAGAACCAATCGGAATCAATTCAAAAAAGATTGCAGATGTTGTAAAACTGATAAAATACACCCCAGACCCATTCCTCGAATTCTACCAGAGCATTAGAGAATGGAAGACGACTGAACAGGAAGAAAACGAAAAATACACTGCCAAGGTGATGGCACAGGAGCTTCCTCGTCACAATCAGAGTGACCCATTATAAAATACACTGCCAAGGTGATGGCACAGGAGCTTCCTCGTCACAATCAGAGTGACCCATTATAAAATAGAACAGACTCGGAAGCAAAATAACATAACATAACATTACATTACATAACGTTAAATATACATATTACATAACATTACATTACATAACATAACATTACATAACATTACATGAAATATACATATTATACATAACATGACTTCCATAATACATTACGTCCATTATACATAACTAGCCTGACCGCTCGCTTCGCTCGCTATCCGAGATTCGCTGTACGCAGTATCGTGGAACCAACAAACGACGGAAAAATCCCATACCCTACCGGGTATTTGTGCCCAATTTTATCAAAATCCGTCAAGCCATTCAGGAGTTGACCATGGTCGACCATATTTCCGCTATGGTCAGGGAATTAAAAATGCGCCTACGTTCAACTTGGGAGGCTACCGGATATTGGTGCCAAATTTGGTCGATATCCGTTGAGCAATTCGGGATTCGACCATGGAGGGGCCCATGGATGCGCTAAGGTCGACCGCGGGGGTAGTCCGAAGGGTCGATCGTAGATAGAATTTCACGTAGATTACGAATACGCGATAAAAAATAGGGGTTACCATTTCAATTAACGAAGTTGACCATGGTCGACCATAGTTCCGCTATGGTCAGGGAATTAAAAATGCGACGTTGCACAACTTGGGAGCCTACTGGATACTCGTGCCAAATTTGGTCGATATCCGTCAAGCAATTCAGGAGTTGACCATGGTCGACCATAGTTCCACTATGGTCAGGGAATTAAAAATGCGCCTACGTTCAACTTGGGAGGCTACCGGATATTGGTGCCAAATTTGGTCGATATCCGTTGAGCAATTCGGGATTCGACCATGGAGGGGCCCATGGATGCGCTAAGGTCGACCGCGGGGGTAGTCCGAAGGGTCGATCGTAGATAGAATTTCACGTAGATTACGAATACGCGATAAAAAATAGGGATTACCATTTCAATTAACGAAGTTGACCATGGTCGACCATAGTTCCGCTATGGTCAGGGAATTAAAAATGCGACGTTGCACAACTTGGGAGCCTACTGGATATTCGTGCCAAATTTGGTCGATATCCGTTGAGCAATTCGGGATTTGACCATGGAGGGGCCCATGGATGCGCTATGGTCGACCGCGGGGGTAGTCCGAAGGGTCGATCGTAGATAGAATTTCACGTAGATTACGAATACGCGATAAAAAATAGGGGTTACCATTTCAATTAACGAAGTTGACCATGGTCGACCATAGTTCCGCTATGGTCAGGGAATTAAAAATGCGACGTTGCACAACTTGGGAGCCTACTGGATATTCGTGCCAAATTTGGTCGATATCCGTTGAGCAATTCGGGATTCGACCATGGAGGGGCCCATGGATGCGCTATGGTCGACCGCGGGGGTAGTCCGAAGGGTCAATCGTAGATAGAATTTCACGTAGATTACGAATACGCGATAAAAAATAGGGGTTACCATTTCAATTAACGAAGTTGACCATGGTCGACCATAGTTCCGCTATGGTCAGGGAATTAAAAATGCGACGTTGCACAACTTGGGAGCCTACTGGATATTCGTGCCAAATTTGGTCGATATCCGTTGAGCAATTCGATTCGACCATGGAGGGGCCCATGGATGCGCTATGGTCGACCGCGGGGGTAGTCCGAAGGGTCGATCGTAGATAGAATTTCACGTAGATTACGAATACGCGATAAAAAATAGGGGTTACCATTTCAATTAACGAAGTTGACCACGGTCGACCATAGTTCCGCTATGGTCAGGGAATTGAAAATGCGACGTTGCACAACTTGGGAGCCTACTGGATATTCGTGCCAAATTTGGTCGATATCCATCAAGCCATTCAGGAGTTGACCATGGTCGACCATAGTTCCGCTATGGTCAGGGAATTAAAAATGCGACGTCGCACAACTTGGGAGCCTACTGGATATTCGTGCCAAATTTGGTCGATATCCGTCGAGCCGTTTGGCCGTGCATAGAAGGACAGACAGACAGACAGACAGAGCGCATGCGCAGGGCGAACCGCTGGCTCTATCATGTTGAAATTTATATGGGACCTCAATGGGCCCTACCCGCTTAATCCCCGAGAATTACATTGAAATTGGGTGAAATCTTTGGTTACTACGGCTGTAACAAGGAAATTGAATCTATTTCACGCCAGCGCATGCGCAGAGCGCACCTAGGGTCCGATCATGCTGAAATTCATACTGGAACTCACTAGGCCTTGTCCAAACAACCCTTGAAAATTTGAGCGAAATTGAATCAAAATTGTGAAAGTTATGCGTGTTTGTTGAATTTAACAATAGCGCATGCGCAGGGCGTACCGCTGGATCAATCATGTTGAAATTTGTATGGGACCTCAAGGGGCCTTATCCGCACCATCCCTCAAAATTTGAGCTGAATCAATTCAAAATCGTAGAAGTTATGGCTGTAACAAGGAAATGCGGACAGACTCACAGACTCACAGACTCACAGACTCACAGATTCACAGACTCACAGACTCACAGACTCACAGACCGACAGACACGGAACCAAATTTGTTCAGTAGGCTTTGAAACGCAAAATGCAAGTGGAAATTTTGATTTCTGAAGACAAAAATTTTTTGGCTCACGAAAGTGAACACAAGGCTTCCGCTGCTTCGCAGACTCGGAAGCAATAGAACAGACTCGGAAGCAAAACAACATAACATTACATTACATTACATAACGTGAAATATACATATTACATAACATTACATTACATTACATAACATTGCATAACATTACATGAAATATACATATTACATAACATGACGTCCATAATACACTACGTCCATTATACATAATTGCGAAAGTTATGCGTGTTTGAAGAATTTCACGTTAGCGCATGCGCAGGCCGAACCGCTGGCTCTATCATGTTGAAATTTATATGGGACCTCAATGGGCCCTACCCGCTTAATCCCTGAGAATTACATTGAAATTGGGTGAAATCTTTGGTTACTACGGCTGTAACAAGGAAATTGAATCTATTTCACGCCAGCGCATGCGCAGAGCGCACCGAGGGTCCGATCATGCTGAAATTTATACTGGAACTCACTAGGCCTTGTCCGAACAACCCTTGAAAATTTGAGCGAAATTTAATCAAAATTGTGAAAGTTATGCGTGTTTGTTGAATTCAACGTTAGCGCATGCGCAGGGCGTACCGCTGGATCAATCATGTTGAAATTTGTATGGGACCTCAAGGAGCCTTATCCGCACCATCCTTCAAAGTTTGAGCTGAATCAATTCAAAATCGTGGAAGTTATGGCTGTAACAAGGAAATGCGGACAGACTCACAGACTCACAGACCCACAGACCGACAGACACGGAACCAAATTTGTTCAGTAGGCTTTGAAACGCAAAATGCAAGTGGAAATTTTGATTTCTGAAGACAACAATTTTTTGGCTCACGAAAGTGAACACAAGGCTTCCGCTGCTTCGCAGACTCGGAAGCAAAAATTAGTAGAGGATATATTATTTTTTGTGAAGAACTTCCATACCTAGGAGTCAGTAACATGTTTTTAACAACATCTTTGCGTTTCAGATGTCAAATTATGACAATTAACATTTAAATTTTGTTGAGAATAAAAACATTAGAAGTCCAGTAATTTACTTTTTATTCATATGTCCATTTCAAGTTCTTTTTAAATGCAAAAAAAATGCTGGCAATGTTGATGGGACCTGCAAGTATGATATCTGATGGTTGACCAATCGATAAAACACATTGCTTGTGATTCAGTGGATAACGAAACCTTTGATTGCGAATATCACGAAAAGCTGATTTGGGACATGTACTGTTGTCATTCTCACCGATTCAAATATTTCTACGGTTGCTTTGAATATTCTCGTGCTCTTCTCCACTACCTGCCTGTGTGAATCGGGATTTTCACACTCCCTGGCACTGAAGCCTAAAACCCGAAACCGCTTGAATATCGTAAGTGGCCTAAGATGCGCCTTATCGAAAATCACTGCAAACATCGAGAAATTAGTCACCGAAAAACAAAGTAAATAATTTAAGTTAGAAGATAATTCGGTTGATCATAAGAAAACATCGCTCAGCGTTATAAGAGCATACGAACACGAATAATTATGCTTCATAGGTCAAAAAGTGCTTTTTCGTTTTGAGTTATTTTCTGTTTTGTTTCTTTTTATGTACTCTTATTCAGCCCAAATTGATACATCTAGATAGGGAGGTTGGTTTTGTACATTTCAATTAATCACTTATTTAACATTTAAATTTGTTCATTTAATATGTATTTAATATGTTCAATATGTTTAATATGTTTAATATGTTTAATATGTTTAATATGTTCAAGATTTGAGCAATGACTCCCCACCCCACGTCTCACAAGCTTTGCTTTTTCCTTAATTCCTTAGGAACCAAAATTCACGAAATTTGGTACATGGGTCCCGTTCGGGCTCTAGTTGGTCCTCGAAGCTCGGCATTACTGCCACTCAACTCTAAGGGGTGAAAAATAGGAGTTGAAATATCCAGAGTATCTGAGAAAACTGTATCTGAGGTGTTGGTTTTCTCCCATTTTTGAATGGCTCTATTTTTTCTGAATTTTTGAGGCCATCCGGAGTATTTTACGATGTTGCCATACAATTGAATTTGCCCTAAACAGCAGCGTGTATGCAGGCATCAACCTGGATTGACAGCGCACATCGCTTGCCTCGTACCAATGTGCCCCGTAACTCAGTTGGCTAAGGCTCGGAATCCCATGCTGAAGGTCGCAGGTTCGAATCCTAGCCAGGGCCAAAAACATATTTGTCACTCCACATTAACAATTTACCTTCAGAACTACATCTGAATCGGCCGACTCCAGTACTCGGCTTTCCTGGGGGGAGCTCGTACAGCCTCGTAAGGTAGGTACTGACCACAGAAAACAGTGATCTACGCATAAGGGGCATCTATACAGGTATTTTCACTCCACATCAATAATTTCCCTTCAGAACTTCGTTTGTGTTTCTTTCTGCCATTTTAGCTGCTGTCTGTCATCGAAAGAATTATTTTAGCAACATTTAACACGTGATTTTGGTAGGTACGTTGTAACTAGTACGGGGTTAGGTACTAAGCTACAAGGTCTGCGATCTACATATATAGAAGGTTCTCTATACAGACAGCTGTGACCTGTAACAGAAGGGTGTTCTACACAGACAGCTGTGATCTGTAAAAGAAGGGTGTTCTATACAAAATAATAAACCGTTGCGTAGGGATTTGCAGCGTTTTTGAGGAGGGGGAGAGTATACTCACGTAGAATAAGCGGAAAAGGGGCGCAAAGGTGCTCGCATGGGGCCAAAAAAGGTTGGGAACCCCTGCTGCTATGGACAATAGGTACATACCCTCGGGCTTACCCAGGAAAGCCCTAAATCGAGTACTGAAGCGGGCCGGGGAATTACAGTTTCATAAATATGCGGTGGATTAAAGAACTCTATCATTAATTAACTATTTTTGTTGTTATTCATGAAGCATAACTTTTGTTTGAGTTATAAAAGTACTACCTATGAACAAAATCCAAAATAACCATCATTCTTCAAGTTAAATAATATCACAGAATAATCCAATCGATACAGCCACACGTGAATCAGGTGTTCCCTCGCAATGACATCAGGGCTGCATGTATACTGCTTCATTCACAATCATGTTGACCTTTGTCGTCAATTACCTTTAGCTCTGACAGAATCTTGAGAACCGAAATGTTCAGGAGGTTTTGCTTTGTTCCAAATGCTTTCCTTCTAATGTTACTGTGGTGATAGAAATGTAGAGGTTTGGCTTGGATAGGTGAGGTTGAGATGTGAATATGTAAGGTTGGATAGCTAGTGATTGAAAGGTTAGGTACACCCGTGAAGAAGCCAGGAAGGTTACCACCACTAGAAGCGCTAGCGGATGTGCCCAGACAGTTCCACCAGGTCGGTTATCACCAGACCAGTTCCACCACTCCGAGTTCTTTTAGGCGAGAAAGGAGGCATGAGGAGAGGGAGAGAAGTCATCGACTTGAGGTTTGAGCGTAGAATGGCGAGGTGGGTGAGAGAGAACAGCGGGTTTTATAAGAGCTCTTCCACCCTCCTCCAGTCATCCGAAGGTCGTTAGAAACCGTTGGTCGACCGATGGAGGGAAAGAGAGACCTACCCTACATTAGTCACATAGGCCCTCCGTTCGTTCGGCTTATTTGGACAATCTTAATACGTACATGGAGTGGTATTCCGGGAGGATATCAGGACAGTTACACAGAGAGAAGATTTCATACTTTCATACAATCGGAGATGTCCCACAAAATCATAGACCCTCCATCTTCAAGTTCGGCAAGCTACTCATTGCATGTGAGGAACTGGAACAGTCTTCTCTAGCGCGTTTGTGACAGTTCGCAGTTTTCCCCAACACTTCTTGGTCAATATGTTGTATTACCGAGGCCCCTGCACAAAAACGATCAGTTTCCGCCAATAACATACCCTGTTAAGGTTCGGTGTGGTTTTTCTAGTTTCCCGAACGTTTCAGTTTTGGTTTATTATTCCGTGAATAATACACCTATGTATTCGCTCAGCAAAAAATTTGTATAACACCCCCTCAAAATTTTCTCTTTTCCGTTTCAAGGTGCGTAGATTTCAAAAATGCAATGTCCGTCCGCCATAACACGTTTATAACGGCTTGTCTAAAAAAATCGTTCATTCGCACACATGCTCCATTTGGGCCCTAGTTGTGTCCCGAAACGTTGCAGCCCGATCGGAATATACCCAGGGGTGTTATGAGTGAAAATGTGTATAAAACTAGGTACTTTTTGTGTTTTAGTAACATGTTAGTAACATGAGCTTTTGAGGTTTCGTATTCCATGTTTTTGGGACGAGAAGACCGAATATGAAGTCGATTTTGACCAAAGAATGGAAAATTGAGGTTCTAACGAAGTTTCAGCTTAAATTTAAGTTAAATTTTGGTCTAAAATCGTCGCTTTCCGCACACAGTTTGGGACCCCATTTGGGAACACATTTGCGTCCTAGCCGTGCTTTGAAACTGGGCTACCCGATCGGCATACACCCACGGGTGTTATGGGAGAAAAATGGGAGTAAAAATAGCGGTTTTCGATTTTTGAGGTTTTAGTTAACATGAGCATGTGAGGTATCGTTTTCCATGGTTTGTAGGGCGAGAATACCGAATATGAAGTTGATTTTGACCGAAGCGTGAAGAATGAGGTTGTAACGAAGGTTAAGCTCCCGAAATTCATTTTTTATGAGTCGAAAACCTGGGAAATTGTCTAAAATCAACATACATTTGTATAATAACACTAGAAGCAGTATCAACAGGTGAATCAACACAATTAAATGGTACATACAATGATCAAAAATAATCTGCTGATAGGAAAAGCCGAGCCTAATTCGTGTTTTTGGGGGTCAAAATTGGTGGAAACCATCAAAAATAGCCATTTCAATAATTGCGCATGAAAGAAACAATGAATGAACAGCCAGCATTTCTGTACCCATGTGACAAGGACTTTGCAGCGTTTTTTATATTTAATGCAGACGTTTCCCGTTTTGCGTTGGAGACTCCAACGCTGTATAGGAAACCGTCCAACAACAGAGACTGTTCACCGTGAGACGTTGACACGAGCCCCATGCTCACTGATAATAATAACAGTCTGATTTCTACGTCAGTTTGCTGTGAATGGATAGAGAGCATCGTGTGTCCGTGAACAATAGGCCGTCGTCCTTCCGCAAAGTCCACAGTTTTGATTAGACATCACACCAACTTTCACCCGTCAGAAACTGTCCGCAAAATGCACGGAGCCTCACGATCATATTGACGAAGGTTTTTCGGCGCAAACTTCAGGGCCTGTGAACGAACGGCTGGACGTGGAATGGGTGGTCTCAAAATATTCCCAAGCTCGAAATCAATTTAATAACGTGAAAATTCGAGATAACGGCTCCCTGGGAATGCCAACTCATATTTTTTAAGAGATGACTGAAAGTAACGCCGAGCTTCGCGGACCAACTTGACCCCGAATTTAATTAATTTTGGTTCATGATAATAACTAGAGCCCGGATCGACATGCAAGAATTTGATGCCAAACATTTAAAAAACCCGTTCATGAACTCCATTCATGCACACAAAAAATCTGCCAATTCGAGTAGGCAGCATAGCTTCCTCACTTGGATCACATGAACTTATAGAATAGTTGGGTAGGTTCATTTTGATAGGGGACCATCTGCGATCCAACCCGAGTGTACCCTCAACATTTCAGCTCTCTACGACTATTTTTAGCGTAGTTAGAAGCTTTACAACAAAACGGTCAGCATTTCAGGTTCGCGCATGCGCAGACGAAAGTTGCAGTAGGATTCCAATGAAATTCGTATGGAACTGTCAAAGTATTATTTATGATCGACCCCCCAAATCTGAACTCATTTCAACGGTATTTGAGGTAGTTATCGACGTTTCAAGTATTTCACGTTTGCGCATGCGCAGACGGATAGATTTCCATGATTTTGAAACGGGACTACTTGCGATCCAACCTGCGTGCACCCTCAAAATGTCAGCTCTCTACGACTATTTTTCGTGTAGTTAGAAGCGTTACAAGGTAGGTAATGGTCAACATTTCATGTTCGCGCATGCGCAGACGAAAGTTACGGTAAGATTCTGATGAAATTCATAAGGAACTATCAAAGTGCTATTCCTGATCGACCTCCCGAATTTAAACTCATTTCAACGATATTTGAGGCAGCTATGGGCGTTTCAAGTACTTCACGTTTGCGCATGTGCAGACGAAAGTTACTGTACTTTTGGTTTATTATTTTCAATAATGAACCATTGGAATCGAGCAAGAAAAAAAAAAATTCTTACCCCCCTCAAAATTTGATGGTTTACGTTTCAAGGTATGTAGAATCCGAAAATGCAATAAAAATATTTCTGTCTGTCCGCCGTACGCCGTACGCCGTACGGGCCACTTTTCTTAGTTACCATGAAAAAAATTGATGAAATTCGGGTTATAGGTTCCATTCGGGGTCTAGTTGGTCCTCGAAGCTCGACGTTACTGTCAGTCATCTCTAAGGGGTTCAAAATAGGGGTTGAAATTTTCAGAACGCCGTATCTCGCAAACTATCGAATGAAATTGCACAAAAACACTCAGAATGGACTTCTATAAAGCATTAAGGGCTTAAAAACGAAACATGCAAACATGCAAAATCCGGGCTCTAGTAATAACACGAACCAAAGAATTAAGGTACGGTGGACCGACAGAAATGTTTTTATTACACTTTCGGATTCTACGTAGGTACCTTCGATCAGGTAATTAGTAGAAACCATAAAAACTTTGAATGCAGGAGACTTTGAATTTTTGACAGAGCACCTTCCCATCTATCCAAATATTTCTACGGTTGCTTTGAAAATTCTCGTTCTCTTCTCTACCTGCCTGTATGAATCGGAATTTTCATACTTGCTGACATTGAACCCTAAAACCCGAGACCGGTTGAATGTCGGAAGTGACCTAAGACGCGCCTTATCGAAAACCAATCCAGACATAGAGAAATTAGTCACCGAAAAACAAAGTCAAGTGTCACGTTAACCATACAACTAATAATTGCTAAATTAATATAATTAATTTCTATTAAAATTTTAAATTTAATTACCTACTGTTAATAAAAAGTTCAATTTAAAATTGAGTTTGAATTTGTTCATTACTCAATTATTATTTGAGTAATGAACAAATAATAAATCTTTGGAATCGACCATGAAAAAAAAACGCTGCAAATCCCTGCACAACGGTTTATTATTTTGTATAGAATACCCTTCTGTTACAGATCACAGCTCTATGTATAGATAACCCGTCTATATAATATAATATGTACTATTCTATGCATAATTATGTAGATCGCAGACCCTCCGTAGGTTAGTACATAACCCCGTACTCGTTACTAGGTACCTACCTAAATCACGAGTTAAATGTTGCTAAAATAATTCTGCCGATGACAAACAGTACCTAACAAAAAGAAACACACATAATGAAGTTCTGAAAAGAAATTGTTGATGAGGGGTGAAAAAAGTTGCAAAAGTACCTACCAACAAACTCCAGCCCCTTCTACGTAGATGGTATAATGAACCGTTGTGTAATAATTTACCGTTGAGTAATGATTTACCGTAGTAATAATTTACCCATCAATAATACTTCAACGTTTGTTCAAGTTTCACTACCTACCAACAAACTCCAAAAGAGCCATCATTTTTCAAATTAAATAATATCACAGAACAACCAACTCGACTTCATACTCCGCCAATATAATCAGGTGATCCCTAGCAATGATTGGCCGTATTCACAAATTCCTATTGTGGGCGCGTCTCTGGTTACGAGATTTGGTTTGAATTGTATACAATTTCATTCACACTGGAGTCGAAATTGCCTGTCGGTGCAAACTTCGGGGCCTTACTGTGAACGAACGGCTGGACGTACGATGCTCCGGATGGTCTTAAAAAACTCGCAAGTTCAAGAACTATTTAAAACCGTAAAAATATTTACGTAAAAAAATGGTATAGGCGTTTTGAAAATTGCAACCCCTATTTTGAACCCCTTAGAGATGACTGACAGTAACGTCGAGCTTCGAGGACCAACTAGACGCCGAACGGAACCTATAACCCGAATTTCATCAATTTTTTTTCATGGTAACTAAGAAAAGTGGCCCGTACGGCGTACGGCGGACAGACAGAAATATTTTTATTGCAGTTTTGGATTCTACATACCTTGAAACGTAAACCATCAAATTTTGAGGGGGGGTAAGACTTTTTTTTTTCATGCTCGATTCCAATGGTTCATTATTGAAAATAATAAACCAAAATCTAACCCCCCCTCCTTCAAAATTTCATACTTTACGTTTCAAGGGACGTAGAATACGAACATCGAATTTAAAAAATTTCCGTTCATCCGCCGTCAGCAGCTTTTGGTTTATTATTCTGTGAATAATACACCTATGTATTCGCTCAGCAAAAAAATTTTATAACACCCCCTCAAAATTTTTTCTTTTCCGTTTCAAGGTGCGTAGATTCCAAAACGCTGCAAAGTCCTTGTCACATGGGTTTATTATTCTATTGGAGTTCTAGAGATTCTTGTTGGCAGTTAAATTTATTGTTTCTTTCATGTGGAATGATTGAATTAGCTATTCCTGATGATTTCCACCAATTTTGGCCACCAAAACATGAAATAGGTACACTTTTTTTTCCCCCCAGATCATCTTTGATCATTAGTAGTGCGATTTAATGGTCTTGATTCAGCTGTTTACAATTTTTCTAATGTTAGTATACACATTGATGGTGATTTCAGACAGTTTTCCAGGTTTTTGACTAAAAAAAAACAATTTTGGGAGCTGAACCAATGGTAAAACCTCAATTTCCGCGTCTTTGGTCAAAATCGACTTCATATTCGGTATTCTCGTCCCCAAAAACATGGAAAACGATACCTCAAAAGCTCATTTTACTAACATGTTGCTAAAACGCAAAAAGTACCTATTTTTACACACATTTTCACTCATAACACCCCTGGGTATATTCCGATCGGGCTGAAAAGTTTCGGGACACAACTAGGGCCCAAATGGAGCATGTGTGCGAAATAACGACTTTTTTAGATCTAAAATGAAGCCTGTACACGTGATACGGCGTACGGCGGACGGCGTACGGCGGACGGCGGACGGACATTGCATTTTTGGAATCTACGCACCTTGAAACGGAAAAGAAAAAAGTTTGAGGGGGTGTTATAAAAATTTTTTGCTGAGCGAATACATAGGTGTATTATTCACAGAATAATAAACCAAAATGCAATGTCCGTCCGCCGTACGCCGTATCACGTGTACAGGCTTCATTTTCGGTCTAAAAAAGTCGTTCTTTCGCACACATGCTCCATTTGGGCCCTAGTTGTGTCCCGAAACTTTTCAGCCCGATCGGAATATACCCAGGGGTGTTATGAGTGAAAATGTGTATAAAAATAGGTACTTTTTGCGTTTTAACAACATGTTAGTAACATGAGCTTTTGAGGTATCTTTTTCCATGTTTTTGAGGACGAGAAGACCGAGTGTGAAGTCGATTTTGACCAATGACGCGGAAATTGAGGTTTTACCAAAGGTTCAGCTCCCAAAATTGGTTTTTTATGAGTCAAAAACCTGGAAAACTGTCTGAAATCACCATCAATGTGTACAATAACATTGGAAAAAGTGTAAACAGGTGAATCAAGACCATTAAATGCCACTACCAATGATCAAAGATGATCTTAAAAAAAAAGAAAAAAAAAGCGTACCTATTTCATGTTTTGGGGGACAAAATTGGTGGAAATCATCAGAAATAGCTATTTCAATCATTCCACATGAAAGAAACAATACATTTAACAGCCAACAAAAATCTCTAGAACTCCAATAGAATAATAAACCCATGTGACAAGGACTTTGCAGCGTTTTTTCTTAGTTCCCATGAACCAAAATTCACGAAATTTGGTATATGGGTCCCGTTCGGGCTCTACGTAGGTACCTTCGATCAGGTAATCAGTAGAAACCGTAAAAACTTTAAATACAGGGGCTTTCTAAACCAATTTGAAAGCCCAGAGTATTTTAGTACCAGGAAAAAGTCGTTAGAGATTTCCATTCTTATTCAAAAGACCGGCGATGTAATAACACGCGTGCGTCCGACTGTGTCATTACCGACGTCGAGTAAAGTCGGCGTGTCATCAAACTGAACAGCTTCGAAGCAGTAGCTCGTACGCAGAGGTACCAATCACAAGTAACGGTAATTTGAGATGCTCAACACTGCCACTTCTAAAGGATTTCCAACGTAATTACACGTAACAGCCACAGGAACAGCAACTGTAAAAAAACAGCGTCCTACACTCACTCCACTAATGGAACTAGCGTAATTGAATCAGCGCACCTGCATCGTAACTAAATACTTTTTTAAAGGAGCAAATTAATTTAATTTGACAATATCACAATAATATAAAATGCAGTTGGTTCAACTCCGGGGGGGGGGGGGGGGGTGCGTACCTAGTTGAAATTATCATGATTATTTTTGGTAAGCAGGTGTACATGCTCTCGACAACCAGTGGACCCAACTGATTTTTTTTAAATTATTATTTTTTAAACTGAAACTTCAACTCAGTCTCTTGGATGCTACAGATTTGTTTTTTGATATTTTTACTACATTATTTTTGATGTTTAAAAACCATTTCATTTTTAAAATAACCGGAAATTTGAATGATTGAAAAACGATCCGCTGCAACCTTCCAATCAACCTCCCAGAACACAGTAAAATGAGAATCTTGTCGATAAGCCTATTGGTTCCGAAGAATATGTTCCTTGAAGGTTGAAAAACGTGATTTTTCAGGACATCAATTTTTCTAAAAAGTTAATTATCAACTTCAAGCCTTCTTCAATGTTAGCGCTCTTTTTCATATTGGACTTTCTCCATTTCGTCCTACTTCTACGGTAAATAATTATCCATGTATATTTATCTATATACTCTTCGTCGTGGATACTATACTATTTTCAATCCACAGTAAAAATAAACAATGAACAAGAGCAAAGTGCAATTCTTATCACAGGTTTCTTTATGTCAACGTTCCGCCTCGTCATCTGTCATTGCTTGATTCCATAATTTGGTATTTTACTCTAAAATGCCGCGTCCTGCACTAAAACTGTACAAAAAGAAGACGGTCCCCAAAAGATGGAGGAGTGGGAGTGATGTTCTGAAAAAACATCTTACGGAACTGGTTTACACTGAAAAACTCTTCGTTTTGATTTGTATATAGCATTGTTGATTTGCAAGAAGTTTTGAGTTCATTAAATCGTATAATAAATAATATTATAGTATACATTATATAACTAGTTTCACACATATCTGTGTTGTATGACTTCTCTCGATATTTGTGGTTTTCAAGTATCTATATATAGAGAGAGGAGCTTAACCTTCGTTACAACCTCAATTCTTCACTCATTGGTCAAAATCGACTTCATATTCGGTCTTCTCGTCCTAAAAAAAATGGAAAGCGATACTTCACAAGTTCAAGTCACTAAAACTCCAAAAAAACCCATTTTTACCCCCTTTTTTCACTCATAACACCCCTGGGTATACTCCGATTGGGCGCAAATTTTCGGGACACAACTAGGGCCCAAATGGAGCCTTGTGCGCGAATGAACCAATTTTTTAGACCGAAATTAAAGCAGATATGGACGTACGGCGGACGGACATTGCATTTTTGGAATCTACACACCTTGAAACGTAAAAGAAAAAATTCTGAGGGGGTGTCATAGAATTTGTTTGCTGAGCGAATACATAGGTGTATTATTCACACAATAATAAACCGAAAGAACAAAGAAACCGGTCGAATTGGGAACCTCCTCCTTTTTTTTGAAGCCGGTTAAAAACCTTGAACATAAGGTAGATAAATAAGGTCTACCTTATTGACCACAAGATAGACCTCATAATTATGAAAAACCCATTCATACTGAACAGCTAAATAGGTTGCCATATTACATGAGTTTGTTCGCAGTGACCGTCTGTATCTGACCAGACTTTATAGTATCCATGACCGGCTGTTTGCTGTGTTTTCCTGACTATCCAACGGCAATTTCCTGATCTTCTTTCCAGTACACAGAAGAAAGGCGGACGAGAAACTGACCGAAACCCGAACCCTTCTAAACGCTTATCTAGACGGCATTGGATCGTGGATTGTTTTCTTACGGTTTTCTAGGAGTCAGCTAACCGTCAGAAAAAACTGGTGCGAAGGAAGCTATAGGCGGGGTGTGGGAGGCGGAAATCCACTTTACAATTGTTGTGGACGGGTATACGTGTTCTTTACTTGTCGTGAACAGCGGGTTTTCACGACAGTAGGTTTGATCAGTCGTGAGTTAGTCACGAAATTCTGGATAGGAGCTGAAGAGAGATGGAGGTGAGAAGCGTGAGAGAATGGATGTGGTAGGATGTGCTCCTATGGAGTCTTTTAACTAACTCCCCCGATGCTGTTTTCACCACTAGCAAGAGTTAGTTAGAAGGGCAGCTAGTACCCCGCGGTTTTCACCAACAGCAGACACTGGAAAGGAGGTGGCTAACACCCCGCGGTTTTCACAGCAGGTGTTAGAGGAGAGGGAGGTATCCCGCGGTTTTCACCAACAGCGGATACCAGGAACGGAGGGGCCCCGCGGTTTTCACCAACAGCAGGCGTCAGGAGGGGTAGGAGAGTCGAGAGAGAGAGGTTCGACAGGGAAGTCGCTAGTCGAGGATCGGATCGTCCAATGCTGAACTGGGCCAGAAGGGCGAGTTTATATATGGACTTTTCCACCCGACCCCAGTCCAATCACGGCCGTTACGACCGTTTGAGCTGGTTGGGGGTTGGGGAAAACCCTTGTTGTTGACCCGCTCAACGTTCTCCGCGTTTATTTGGTAAAATCTCTCGTAATATTACAGGAGTGGTTTCTGAGAGGGAATCACGACAACAATGATCTTTGTATCGAAGTAACAGTCTCTGCCTCATTATAGAGATATAGTTGGCTGAAGAGTACAATGAATAATCTAGAACTGTTGATTGCCTTTGCGGAACATCACCTTCAGGGCTTATCCGGTGCTGCTGAGGGTTCATTGTTGAGGAAGCGAAAAGCTATCGGAACACAGTAGATGAAGCTGCCGAAGAGGGAGGACACTGAATGAATAGGAAAGTCGGCACATATCTCTATGTCTCTCTCCGAGGATAATAATTTTAGGTCATAGGCCCTCAAGCGGCTCCTGCGCGGTTACTCAGTGAGAGTTAACATTCAAATCTGCGTTTAGACCAGGTGCAGCATATCAACCGACTTGCGGTACAATCCCAACCGCTAACTTTATGGAGGTTTGTGGTTTATTATTCTGTGAATAATACACAGCCTATGTATTCGCTAAGCAAACAATTTTTATAGCACCCCCCTCAATTTTCTTTTCCGTTTCAAGGTGCGCACATTCAGAAAATCCGTCCGCCGTATCACGCATACCGGCTTCATTTTTGGTCTACAAAATTCGTTCTTTCGCACTTTAGCTCCATTTGGGCCCTAGTTGTGTCCCAAACTTTGCAGCTCGATCGGAATATACCGAGGGGTGTTATGGGTGAAAAATGGGTATAAAATAGGTATTTTTTGTGTTTCAGTGACATGAGCTTTTAAGCTATCGTTTTCAATGTTTTTTAGGACGAGAAGACCGAAGATGAAGTCGATTTTGACCAAAGAGTGGAAGATCGAGGTTCTAACGAAGTTTCAGCCTTAAATTTGCGTTAAACTTTGCTATAAAATCGTCGTTCTTCAGCACACAGTTTGGGTCCCCGTTCGGGAACATATTTGGGTCCTAGTTGTGCTCCAAAGCTCGGCAGCCCGATCAGAAGACACCGAGGGGCGTTATGGGAGAAAGATGGGTGTAAAAATAGGGGATTTAGTGAACACAAGCTTATTATGTACAGTACGCCATGTTTTTTAGGGCGAGAAGGCCGAATATATTATGAAGTTGATTTTGACCAAAGAGTGAAGAATTGAGGTTATAACGAAGGTTAAGCTCCCGAAATTAATTTTTTATGAGTCAGAAACCCGGGAAATTGTCTGAAATCACCATAAATTTGTATAATAACACTAGAATAGTATTAGCGGGTGAATAAGACAATTAAATGGTACTATCAATGTTCAAAGATAATCTATTAAAAAAAAGGGAGCCATAATAACCATTTCAATTACTGCGCATGAAAAAACAATAAATGAACAGCCAGCATTTCTGTAGGTATGTCCAATAGAATAATAAACCCATGTTACAAGGACTTTGCAGCGTTTTTTGATAAAGGGTGGTTCGGGATTTGGGAATTACTTATCAATATCAACAGTACCTATTTATGAGCCGGCTGTTGTTGGCGAAACTCGGAATGTCACTTCCGCAGGACAACAATTATGTAGGTTCACACAACGATATGGAATGAAATCCACACATGTACCTAAATTTACCAATAATACAAGATGCCTCTGAACGGATTTGTTAGCAAAAAGCCTTCGAAAGAATTTTTGGATCCATTGTATAATTCAAATGGCTGTAGAATGTTCATTTGCCTGTAGTCGAATGTACGGAGAGAAGCCAGATTTCAAAATGTACGATCTGGCTCGTTTTGATTTATTATTTTCAAGTAATGAACCGCTCAAATCGAGCATTAAAAAAAAAAAATTTAACTTTTTGATGGAATAAAAAACGCTCCAAATTATTATACAACGGTTTATTATTTACCTGCATAGAAGCCCCTTTTGTATATAACTGTTAACTGTGGTCAATACCCTCGAGCTCCCCCCAGGAAAGCCATAAATCGAGTACTGGAGCCGGCCGGGGAATTACAGGTTCACAAATATGTGCAGGATTCAATAATTCAGTCATCAATTATTTGTTGTTTTATGAAGCATAACGTAGGTACCTATCTACAAAATCCAAAACAGCCATTATTCTTCAAAAATAATATCACAGAACAACCAACTCGTCATACAGTCATCGTGATTATAATCAGGTAGTCCCTAGCCATGATATCGTCGGAAAAATGACGTAGTGGCGTATCTTTTTTCCACCACCACAAACGGACGTAACTGCAAAAAACGCATTTCGAGATATTCGGTTTGAAAGTTTAAGGGCGTTGGAAAAATCAGAAAATAGATGTAGACAACCCAAAATCGTTCATTCCACCTATAGTTGACTTGTTTAACAACCCATTACCTAACTTGTCGCTCTTCGCCCTTCAAGGATACCTTAGTAGCAGATAAATATGTCCTTCTCTCTTTGCCAAAAATTGGTACCTTTTCTGGTTTGAAATTGGTACCGTTTCAATTTTGGAGGTTTTGTAAAGGGAGTAATCATTATTGTTCACACTTGTAGTAACATCTTTTCATTAGGTAATGGAGGAAAGTTATTGTGAAGAAAAATCACACGGTACCTTACAAAACTGTTTTGATAAACTAATAAAAATTGTACCTAAAAGTAAAAATTTTACCTAATGCCTTAAAATTTCTGAAAGAAAAACTGTAACTTTATGAAATTGGGTTAGTGCGAGTACAAAAATAGTGAATTATCAATAATTGAAAATTTTTCTAGTCTAGAGTTTCGTAGTCGGATTCTTCACCCGCATTGGGTTCAGGCAGGCAGTCTCTTACCGCAGTGGATGGCTGAAGGCTCTTATAAAAATGATGGTATTCCGAGACGATGATACCATCATCGCACATCTTCATCAAATCCTTGGATTTGGCGGATGATATCGGCAGTACCTTTTGATAGACACCGACGCGATTCATGATTGTCACAGTGACAGAGAGACGTAACTGATAGATAACTGTGGAGACGTAACTGTCAGTGTGTTAGTTCCGATTGTTGTAGTACTCCAGCATTCGTTGTGTTACTGAGCGACGAAAACGTGTGGGGGTTTGTGCTAACTCTTAGAGTCACTTATCAGGGTATTATTGTGAAGCTAACTCAAAAATCGGATTTTTGCTGTTACGTCCGTTTGTGGTGGTGTAAAGAAGATACGCCACTTTGTCATTTTTCCGACGATATGATCTGGGCCGGATGTATACCGTGTTGACGAAGCTTTTCGATGCAAATGAACGGCTGGACGTACAATGCTCCGGGTGGTCTCAAAAAATTCTTTAGTTCAAGATCAATTTAAAAACGTAAAAATAACCATACTCTTCTATCAAAAGTTTTCGAGCTACGGCGTCCTGGAAATTTCAACCCCTATTTTTCAACCCTTAGGGATGACTGATAGTAACGCCGACCTTCGCGGACCAACTAGACCCCAACCTACAAACCAAATTTCGTTAATTTTGGTTCATGAAAAAGTTGAAATTGCATTATCTCCCATTTTCTTACGTTTATAAATCGATCTCGAACTTGGGCATTTTTGATATCACCCGGAAAATTGTACGTCCAGCCGTTCGCTCACAGTAAGGCCCTGAAGTCTGCATCGATAAGTTCCGTCAACATGATCGTAAATGAAACGGTATACATCCAGCCCAGTATCACGAGTAGGGTTCCGTGACATTATTTTATCTGACGAATGATGGTGCTTTGTAACTTAACAAACGTTATGCATCATGAATAACAACAAATACTTTATTAATGATAGCACTCTTGAATCCAACGCATGTTTATGAAACTGTAATTCCCGGGCCGGCTCCTTTACTCGATTTGGGGCTTTCCTGGGGGAATCACGAGGGAGACGTATTGACCAAAGGAACAGTGATCTACGCAAAACGGGTGAAGAGATCTATACGGGTAAATAATAAACGGTTGTGTAATAATTTGCAGCGTTTTAACATAGAAAACATTCAACGACGATGTGATGTTGAAATATTTGAATACCTGTTCCGTCAGAGAAATTAGAACGTGCAGGATACAGGGGCCTGACTACCTGTGGCAAACTACCAGCAACGCTAATTCTAGTGATAGGAGGAAGGATGCTCCCTTTCATTTCACAAATCCCGAGGCAACGAATTTCCACGGAGCGATCTCAAGTAACAACCAGTAACAGCCCCATCTTCATTTTCAGGTACAACTTCTGGAAACTAATTTGGAACTGAAGTTAACTCGCTGGAATCGGCTTTTGTGGAGGCACTTGAAGAAATCACGGGTGACACTTCTCCCTTGCACAGGCTCAACATAACCTTCCACACTTGTAGAAAATGTTTGAATAACTCCGTTTTTGACAGAAGCCACGCCTGACGCCATTCAAAAAATTCATTTGAATTTCAACATCAACAAACATCCAGGAATAATTTATAATTCCGAACCAAATAACCGTCAAAACTAAGAGTAATGGAGTATCGTTGAAAAGAGGCAGATAATCAGTTTGGATTTAAATCCACGGGCCGCGTAGTGGACTTAGCAACCCCCAACTATATTTAATTCTACATACGTAGCTAATTCTTACGAGGAATGGATGTTTATAAAGGGTGTCTTGCAACTAGATGAAAATACTCAAGTGGGTGGAACTCGACGAAAAACGCTGCGAAGTCCTTGTCACTTGGGTTTATTATTCTATTGGACATACCTACAGAAATGTTGGCTGTTAATTTATTGTTTTTTCATGCGCAATAATTGGAATAGTTATTTTTTAGATGCCCATTTAATTGTCTTGATTCACCTGCTAATACTACGCCTAGTGTTATTATACATATTTATGGTGATTTCAGACAATTTCTCAGGTTTTGACTCATATAAAAAGAATTTCGGGAGCTTGACCTTCGTTGCAACCTCATTCTTCACGCTTTGGCCAAAATCAACTTCATATTCGGTCTTCCCGCCATAAAAAACATGGAAAACCATACATCATCAGCTCGTGTTCACTAACACCTCAAAAAAACCTCGAAAACCCCAATTTTTTCACTAATTTTTCTCCCATGGGTTATTCCGATCGGGCTGCCGAGCATTGAATCACAACTAGGGCCCAAATGTGTTCCCAAATGGGGACTCAAATTGTGTACGGAAGAACGACGATTTTATACCAAAATTTAACGTAAATTTAAGGCTGAAACTTCGTTAAACCTCAATTTTCCACTCTTCGGTGAAAATCGACTTCAGACTCGGTCTTCTCGTCCTAAAAAACATGGAAAACGATTCCTCAAAAGCTCATGTTACTCAAACACAAAAAATACCAATTTTATACCCATAACACCCCTGGTTATATTCCGATCGGGCTGCAAAGTTTCGGTACACAACTAGGGCCCAAATGGAGCATGTGTGCGAAAGAACGAATTTTTTAGACCTAAATTAGAGTAGATACGCGTGACACGGCGGACGGACATTGCATTTTCTGAATCTACGGACCTTGAAACGTAAAAGAAAAAATTTTGAGGGGGTGTAGACAATTTTTGCTGAGCGATTACATACGTTTATTATTCACAGAATAATGAACCAATATGTGGTTGAACGCCATCAACCGCACCTCTCTATCTCAGCGTGTTCCAGAGATGAACAGTTTAAAGGTTTTATCGAGAAAACCACGTATGTTGTAGAAACCAAAATTTCTTCATTTTTACCCCAATTTATACCAACTTTTGATCTCATTTTCGGAATCAGCGTGAAATTTCATGTAAGATTACTTTTGAGTTTGAAAAGTAGCACCTAGGAACCTTAATAGCCGTTCAAAAGTTCAGTTTCTAAAAAAGTATAATTTTTGAAAATATTCGAAGGTTTCCTACGTTCCAAAAAACATCCTGCAAACTGCTGAGTCTTACAAAGGTTGTGAAATGTAATCAGCTTTCTTACTTAGATACTTTTTAAGTAAATTAAAATAAGTAAACTTCGAGAAAGTAATGGTAGGTAACTTGCGTCCTAAAAATGAATAAATAAATATACAATAGTTGCTGGAACTGACCTCCTCCTTGCACACGCACTGTAGACACGAACTAAATCACTGGCGATGAAATTCTGGAAACCCATTTCAAAGAATAAAAACGGAGTTATTGAAAGGTTGTCTGTTTCTACTAATAAACGAAAAATACATGGTTATGCCGGTTTCGGCTATGAAACCACCGTCAGTACCAAACAATAACTGAAGGCACACTGGAGAGAGGTGACATTATAAATAGCCCCAAAAACTGAAAGGTGGTCGATTGGGATTGATTGTGAAGGTGAAAGGAGAACGGAAAAATGTGAAGGGGGGTCGATTCTGATTGGCCATGGAAGTGAATGTCAAAAAAAGTGAAAGGAAGGGAGGGTTGAGAGAGGGAGGAACCAAGCTATCACATAATGAACGCAATAATGGTGAAAAACTTGAAGGAATTATATCAGTTAACAGCTAAGTTTTAACAGTAGACTTTTATTTAGCTAAATTCTGTTCACTCATCGGTATAGATAAAGCTCTGTCAATCATACTAAGGAAAGCAGCATGTTGTGAAATACTGGATTATTTGAAGTACTATGAATGTTAATACTGCTATAAACATCTTTCCTATAACAAGGAAAACTCATGCTTTCCATTATTCAACGATATGGAAAATCAAGAAAATGCAGATTAGTACATACGAATTCTAAGGTGAAGTTAATGAACGGATCTACGTTATCAATAATTTTTGTATGATACGAACCAAGTTGTCTTTCAGTCCCTTTCCAAAGAATGATGATTATCGTCGATGTATCTACACCAATAAAGAAGACTATCCTATTTACATTTTTGGAAAATCTGTTTTTCAAGAAAATCCATATAAATATCTGCAAGCAATGCAGATAATGGAGATCCCATTGCAGCACCTGGTATTTCCCATCTAACAAGAAATAATTCTGATCCATACAGACGGACATTACACTTTTCTTCTTCAAACACATTTAAATTAGAATCGTTAATCAACCTATTAACAACATCGATGTTGACAAAGAGGCTCACAACGTCAAAATATATAAGTTTAGCATTTGGAGGCATTCGAAGCTTCGTTCTTAGTGGGCGTTCTGACAGTTCTCGAACTCATAAGAACTGAGACGGAAAATCCCGGGGCGTTCCAGAACTTGAGGAACCGCGTTCTGCACTGCGAACGATTTCAGAACTGCAAGAGGAATAACCGCGCATGAAATAAATGCGCATGCGTCACCTACGTTCTTGAGTTCCAGTTCTGACAGTTCCGAAAAAAATCGGGGACTGTCAGAACCGTTCGGAACTGGATTCGCAAAACACTGCGAACGCAGAACTCGGCGTTCCGGAACTGGGCGTTCTGGCACTGCGAACGACAAAACTCGACTGCGCTTGCCCAGAACCGTTCGGAACTGGCAGAACGCACACTGAGAACGAAGCTCGAATATCCTTAATTTCACTTGCCAAATCGTAAGAATTTACAACATTATGTTGTGGACGAAATTGAATTTTGCTTCTAAACAAATTATTCAACTTTTCGCATCTTATAAGCAGGAGCACCAATATATTATACAACTAGTCTCATTGGTGCTCCTACTTTATGAATTTTTGAGGTTTCTTCTATTGAAAATTTTCGATACGGCGTTCTGAAAATTTGAACCCCTATTTTTCACCCCTTAGAGATGCCGGACAGTAACGCCGAGCTTTGCGCACCAACTACAGCCCAAATGGGACCTACAAACGAAATTTTATTAATTTGGATTCACGGTAAGTACGAAGTACGGCGTACGGCGGACGGACATAAATTTTTTTATTCCACTTTCGGATTCTACATATTATGTACCTTGAAACGGAAACCATCAAATTTGGTGGGGTGGGGAGGGGGGTAACCAATTTTTCATGCTCGATTCCAAAGGTTCACTATTGAAAATAATAAACCAAAAACCAAAAACCTGCCAAAATTTGGGCAAAAATTGCCAAAAACCGAAGATTCTATGGGAACTTTTGCCAGCAAACCTCAGATTCTTGTTCAGCGACCCAACAGAGAAAATTGCGACATAATAGTAAAACGTTTCCCTAGTTTAACTCATATGCCATATCGATTAATACCCGATATCCCCGATGTATCGATATTTTGAAGTAGGTATGGATACTTTTCGATACTTTTTCAAAAATGGGTGGAAATGTCATTTTTGTTCTCTTTCCATCAGTGTGCCAATGAATATTATCACATCCCACGTTTTTACTTCATCTACATTGGTATAAGATAAAATACCACCAACAGCCTTCGACGAATTATTCCAGGATAATATTATAAAATGAACGAAACAATAAAGCACTTCTTTTTTTACTGAAACTTTTTTTATTTTTGGGCACTTGTATTCCAAAATTATTGACAAGACAAGGCATGGCATTATTTCGTTAATTCGGCGCAATCACATCAGAAAACAAGAAAGAACAAAGAAAATCCAATCAAAAAACGCTGCAAATCCCTGCATAACGGTTTATTATTTTGTACAGAATACCCTTCTGTTACAGATCACAGCTCTCTGTATAGATAACCCGTCCATATAATATGTACTATTCCATACATATTATGTAGATCGCAGACGCTCCGTAGGTTAGTACCTAACCCCGTACTCGTTACTAGGTGCCTATCTAAATCACGAGTTAAATGTTGCTAAAAAATTCTGTCGATGACAAACAGTGACTAAAATGGCGAAAAGAAACGCAAATAATGAAGTTCTGAAGGAAAATTGTTGATGTGGAGTGAAATATTGATGCCCCTTCTGCGTAGATCACTGTTTTCTGTGGTCAATACCTACCTTCGCGGTCAAGTATAATGAACCGTTGTGTAATAACTTGCCCATCAATAATACTTCAACGGTTGTTCAAGTTGCAAAAGTACCTATCAACAAAATCCAGCCCCTTCTTGGTAGATGAACCGTTGTGTAATCATTTACCGTTGTGTAATAATTTACCTTTGTGTAATAATTTACCTTTGTGTAATAATTTACCCTTCAATAATACTTCAAAGTTTGTTCAATTTTCACAAGTACCTACCAACAAAATCCAATAGTCCATCACTTATCAAATGAAATAATATCGCAGAACAACCAACTCGACTTTTCATACAACCGTCCTTGATTATAATCAGGTGCTCCCTAGTGATGAAATCCGGGCCGGATTTATACCGTTTGATTCACGATCGTGTTGACGAAGCTTTTTGGTGCACACGAACGGCTGGACGTACAATGCTCCGGGTGGTCTCAAAAAATTGTTTAGCTCAAGACAAATTTAATAACGTAAAAAAAACCACATCCTTCTATCGAAAGTTTTCGAGCTACGGCGTTCTGAAAATTTCAGCCCCTATTTTGAACCCCTTAGATATGACTGACAGTAATGTCGAGCTCCGAGGACCAACTAAACCCCGAACGGAACCTATAACCCGAATTTCATCAATTTTGTTTCATGGTAACTAAGAAAAGTGGTCCGTACGGCGTACGGCGGACAGACAGAAATATTTTTATTGCATTTTCGGATTCTACATACCTTGAAACGTAAACCATCAAATTTTGAGGGGGGTAAGAATTTTTTTTTTTCATGCTCGATTCCAATGGTTCATTATTGAAAATAATAAACCAAAACTATTGAGTTAGGTTGGTTGGTTGGGTTAACATTTTGTTGGTCCTTCCTACTAGATGGAGGACAGCTGATTCTCACTGAGAGCTGGAGGTGGTCTTACATAAACTTTATTTAATTTGTTGAAGTGGTTGGTCTCCCAGCAATCTAGTTAGAGGTACTGTCAACAGTACCTACACGTCGTAGGTGTTGAAATTGATGACATGTGAGGGATAAAAAAAAGTATCGGCTCCAATACTGGGAAAAAAGTATCGATACTACGATATATATCGGGGGGGGAAAAGGTATCGATATGTGTCGATACTTTTGGGACATCCCTACTATACATTTACACCGTCCCCTGTGTAGCGCACTTCATACCCAGGATCAAACAAAATATCCGAGAAAACTCTTAGATACTCAAACATTCGTGACTTGAAGGACAAGATAATTACAGACGGCAATGGATTGGTTACGGGAACCAAATTAGCTCTAAGGAACTAGTCAAGTGACAAGGAAAACAAGGTGCCGCGTGACGGATGGCTGACCCTACGTCCCGACGATTAGGTTGACAAAAAGTTGGAAGTGACCGAAGCGTGACGAAGCGACGAAACACAATCAAATCTTTCGAGCGACCCTACAGATCAGTAAAAGTCTATAATTAGACGGTTCTGGCGAGCTCCGCAAGGGAGAGCGTTCGTGAAATGAAAGGTCTTTGGTAAAAGACCCGGAAAAACTCCGGACAACGATCTTTTTCAGATGGCGACATCCGACGACACGACGGCTGACGCTCGGACACGTTGAGATAAGGCAGGGCAGCGTCACATGCGAATGGCTCGTGAAGTGTGAGGGAGCGACACCTTCTGAATGGAAGGAGCAACGAACAATACCTGCCTACTTACAGAGTGCAAACCTAAAGGGGAGGGGGGAGAGAAGGGGAAATAAAATTTGCATACCATCAGCACTGCTCTATAAAAAAAAGGTCAGTCGAGGAGGGTTAACACTAATATGCATAACCGGATGGACGGATCTGGACTCGGGAATTATGAATAGCAATCCACTCACAAGCTTGGACCATCGTTAGCCTGCAGTTTGGCGCCCACATTTTATGCCAAGGATTTCTGAATTGGCAACAATCAGCGGTAATTCCATTACGAAACCCCTCGATAAGATCAGATTATGTTTATAGAGCGTAGGAAATCCACTCAATAAGTAGGCTGACAAGGTCTTGTTATACAGCGTACTCCTGACCCCGTCCTACGAGCTCCGTAAATTTGTGGGACTTATTAAGTTGTTATCCAACGAAATTAGACTCCGATTTTCTATTATGCAGTCTTGAACAAAAAATTGTACCGCAGGAACTCGTAAGAATCAAAACAGTCAAACCACCAGTTGAGGGAATTGGGAAAAATTAATAAAACGCTGCTAATGATTAGACAACGGTTTAGTATTTTCCTGTATAGACAGGTACCCCTTCTCCGTAGATCACTGAATTCCTACCAGCGTAAGACCTTGAATTATTGGGTTTTTGCGGTGGATACCTACCTACCCACGCAGGCACACACACATACGTACACAAAAATTCCACCAGCTAAGCATAAGTAAGTCTCTTACGTTCGGCAATTACTGTTACATAAATTTTCATTTATTGGGTTAGCAATTTTTTTTTATGCTCCATTCCAGAAGGTTCGTTATTGAATAATAATAAACCGAAAGGAGCCTTATGTACATTGCGTGCAGTTACATGACGAAATTTGGAGCATTTCAGAATATTATATTCTCCCTAACCTACGTATCATAGTATTATAAAAACCAAGAACACCATGACATCGTTGGCTAAAGTAAACGAAATGTCACAATAGCACATTTTCCACATCCACATCATACATGAAGCAATAAAAAGACTGTTTCAGTTGACAAAAATATTTTTTCTTAAAACAAACTGGTAAAATTGGAGTTTTTTTGGGCCATAAATCGCTGAAATCGTCAAGAAAACTAAAAGTCATTGAGTTAGTGGGAACTACAGTAAGTACTTCATTTCGTTTCGTTATTGTTTTGTCCAGATTACGAAACTTGCATGATACATTCCCGTGTTTTTCTGCTGTCGAAAAGTGTGGGTAGTCCAAAAATAATTGAACCTTATTCAAGGAGGGTTAACACTAATATGCACAACCGGATGGACGGGTCTGGACTCGGGAATTATGAATAGCAATCCACTCACAAGCTTGGACCATCGTTAGCGTGCAGTTTGGCGCCCACATTTTATGCCAAGGATTTCTGAATTGGCAACAATCAGCGGTAATTCCACTACGAAACGCCTCGATAAGATCAGATTATGTTTATAGAGCGTAGGAAATCCACTCAATAAGTAGGCTGACAAGGTCTTGTTATACAGCGTACTCCTGACCCCGTCCTACGAGCTCCGTAAATTTGTGGGACTTATTAAGCTGTTATCCAACGAAATTAGACTCCGATTTTCTATTATGCAGTCTTGAACAAAAAATTGTACCGCAGGAACTCGTAAGAATCAAAACAGTCAAACCACCAGTTGAGGGAATTGGGAAAAATTAATAAAACGCTGCTAATGATTAGACAACGGTTTAGTATTTTCCTGTATAGACAGGTACCCCTTCTCCGTAGATCACTGAATTCCTACCAGCCTAAGACCTTGAATTATTGGGTTTTTGCGGTGGATACCTACCTACCCACGCAGGCACACACACAGACGTACGCAAAAATCCCACTAGCTAAGCATAAGTAAGTCTCTTACGTTCGGCAATTACTGTTACATAAATTTTCATTTATTGGGTTAGCAATTTTTTTAATGCTCCATTCCAGAAGGTTCGTTATTGAAAAATAATAAACTGAATGAAGCCTCTTGTACATTGCGTGCAGGTACATGACGAAATTTGAAGCATTTCAGAATATTATATTCTCCCTTACCTACGTATCATAGTATTATAAAAACCAAGAACACCATGACATCGTTGGCTAAAGTAAACGAAATGTCACAATGGCACATTTTCCACATCCACATCAAACATGAAGCAATAAAAAGACCGTTTCAGTTGACAAAAATATTTTTTCTTAAAACAAACTGGTAAAATTGGAGTTTTTTTGGGCCATAAATCGCTGAATCGTCAAGAAAACTAAAAGTCATTGAGTTAGTGGGAACTACAGTAAGTACTTCATTTCGTTTCGTTATTGTTCTGTCCAGATTACGAAACTTGCATGATACATTCCCGTGTTTTTCTGCTGTCGAAAAGTGCGGGTAGTCCAAAAATAATTGAACCTTATTCAAGGAGGGTTAACACTAATATGCACAACCGGATGGACGGGTCTGGACTCGGGAATTATGAATAGCAATCCACTCACAAGCTTGGACCATCGTTAGCCTGCAGTTTGGCGCCCACATTTTATGCCAAGGATTTCTGAATTGGCAACAATCAGCGGTAATTCCATTACGAAACCCCTCGATAAGATCAGATTATGTTTATAGAGCGTAGGAAATCCACTCAATAAGTAGGCTGACAAGACGTCTTGTTATACAGCGTACTCCTGACCCCGTCCTACAAGCTCCGTAAATTTGTGGGCGATTTGTGGGACTTATTAAGCTGTTATCCAACGAAATTAGACTCCGATTTTCTATTATGCAGTCTTGAACAAAAAATTGTATCGCAGGAACTCGTAAGAAACAAAACAGTCAAACCACCAGTTGAGGGAATTGGGAAAAATTAATAAAACGCTGCTAATTATTATACAACGGTTTAGTATTTTCCTGTATAGACAGGTACCCCTTCTCCGTAGATCACTGAATTCCTACCAGCGTAAGACCTTGAATTATTGGGTTTCTGCGGTGGATACCTACCTACCCACGCAGGCACACACACATACGTACGCAAAAATCCCACTAGCTAAGCATAAGTAAGTCTCTTACGTTCGGCAATTACTGTTACATAAATTTTCATTTATTGGGTTAGCAATTTTTTTAATGCTCCATTCCAGAAGGTTCGTTATTGAAAAATAATAAACTGAATGAAGCCTCGTGTAGGTACATTTCGTGAAGGTACATGACGAAATTTGAAGCATTTCAGAATATTATATTCTCCCTTACCTACGTATCATTGTATCATAAAAACCAAGAACAGCTTGATATCGCCTAAACACCAAAGCTGGATGAAGTAAACGGAATGTCACAAAAGCGCGTTTTCCATATCCACATCAAACTTGGGGCAATAAAAAGACCGCTTCTGTTGACAAAAATATTTTTTCTTAAAACAATTTGGTGAAATTGGAGTTTTTGCTAAAAAGTCATTGAGTTGGTAAAAGGTCAATTGAGTTGCCTCATTTCGTTTCGTTATTATTTTGTCCAGATTACGAAACTTGCACGATACATTCCTATGTTTTTCTGCTGTCGAAAAGTGTGGGTAGTCCAAAAATAAAATTTTAACCTTATTCAAGGAGGGTTAACACTAATATGCATAAGCGCATGGACGGATCTGGACTCGTGAATTATGAATAGCAATCCACTCACAAGCTTGGACCATCGTTAGCGTGCAGTTTGGCGCCCACATTTTATGCCAAGGATTTCTGAATTGGCAACAATCAGCGGTAATTCCACTACGAAACGCCTCGATAAGATCAGATTATGTTTATAGAGCGTAGGAAATCCACTCAATAAGTAGGCTGACAAGACGTCTTGTTATACAGCGTACTCCTGACCCCGTCCTACAAGCTCCGTAAATTTGTGGGCGATTTGTGGGACTTATTAAGCTGTTATCCAACGAAATTAGACTCCGATTTTCTATTATGCAGTCTTGAACAAAAAATTGTATCGCAGGAACTCGTAAGAAACAAAACAGTCAAACCACCAGTTGAGGGAATTGGGAAAAATTAATAAAACGCTGCTAATTATTATACAACGGTTTAGTATTTTCCTGTATAGACAGGTACCCCTTCTCCGTAGATCACTGAATTCCTACCAGCGTAAGACCTTGAATTATTGGGTTTCTGCGGTGGATACCTACCTACCCACGCAGGCACACACACATACGTACGCAAAAATCCCACTAGCTAAGCATAAGTAAGTCTCTTACGTTCGGCAATTACTGTTACATAAATTTTCATTTATTGGGTTAGCAATTTTTTTAATGCTCCATTCCAGAAGGTTCGTTATTGAAAAATAATAAACTGAATGAAGCCTCGTGTAGGTACATTTCGTGAAGGTACATGACGAAATTTGAAGCATTTCAGAATATTATATTCTCCCTTACCTACGTATCATTGTATCATAAAAACCAAGAACACCATGACATCGTTGGCTAAAGTAAACGAAATGTCACAAGAGCACATATTCCACATTCACATCAAACTTGGGGCAATAAAAAGACCCTTTCAGTTGACAAAAAAAAATTTCTTGAAATAAATTGGAGTTTTAAATTATTGAGAGTTAAAATTGGAGTTTTTTGGGTCATAAATCGCTGAAAACCGTCAAAAATAGGTAAGTCAGTGAGTTGGTGGGAACTACAGTAAGTACCTACTTCATTCGTTTCGTTATTATTCTGTCCAAATAGCGAAACTTGCATGATACATTCCTATGTTTTTCTGCTGTCGAAAAGTGCGGGTAGTCGAAAAATAATTGAACCTTATTGGTATTGGAATGTGGCATTGGCCTGGCCCGAAGAGAGCAACGTCATCTAAAATAGATTGAGAAGGTATCCAAGAATCGTGTCACCAGATTGATGGAGAAACACACAAGAAACCATTAGGTACCATCTTACAAAAATATCTGTTACGATGATAATACATATTATTGTTGATTTTTTGCTTATCTGGGTTCCAGAAAACGTCAAGGTCGCCCATATCAACGGGATAAACGAACCGCGGCCGAAACCGCTCTGTTGACGAATCCAGTTCATGGCGGCTGCTGGGTCAGACAGATAGAAATTATAGCTTTCAGAATTTTTTAATAATCAACGTTGACACTTGGGAACAAAAGATATTTCTCGGTGGAAGGGACGCGCTCATTTGAAAAATATATTATGACGATTATAACATTAGTGTTTGTTTTCAGATAATATCCGATAGGAGCGGACTCGACTCTTTGTGGACTAATTGGTATTTCGAGGTTTTAATAACCTGTGATAGGCACCTACGAAATTGCGCAACAAAAAACTATCTAATGGGTTCTTCGAGCCGAGGCGTACCATCTTTGGTATTTTATGGCCAGGCAACATAATCATAGCCCTCGAAATAAATGGAGCACTACTCGTCATTACGGTTATCTCAGTGAAGAAACATTGCTTCATAATACGAAATCGAAGTGCAGCTTGTAACTACAATAGTGGGATAGCCTAAATTAATTTAACTAATTTTCACAACTCCGAATTGTTGTTTCTTAAAAATTATTTTTTTGTGTAATACATACCTTTTTACGAAAATCTGAGATCTGAAATAGGAAAGAGCCAATGCACATACTGGGATACCTTCGTTTTGTCACCGGATTTCATCTATTTATTAATATCTTTCCTGAAGAACCTCCTCAGTGTCTGTTTTGTAAGACATATTGCTTTGAAAGTCAATTATTTCCAACACAATTTAAAAACACTTTGATTTCCAGTAATTCCGCAACCCAAAATCATTCTTCTACCAACCTGTACATTTTATCAAGTAAGACATATTTCATTGTACAATCATTACATGATTATAATCAGGCAGTGGTATTATTGAGGGTTGATACATTTACATTTCTATTTTCTCACTTGCAGAGGACTCTATAAACTCCTCTGCCTCCCTTGTCCACTGATAATGTAGCTCAACATGATAATAATCGGGCGTGGGTATTCTTGAAGGTTGACACATTCATATCTCTATTTTCTCTCTTGCAGACGAGTCTACAGACTATACAGTATAAGTAGTCTATAAATGTATAAATGTATCAACATGTATCTGATTATTATCATGTTTAGCTACATTGTCAGTGGGGATACCATACTATTAAATAACTTCTCAGTGATACCTTAGGTACTTGCTATTCAATCCCTTCTCAGTGATTCTCATTTTTTCCAATCACAAACCGCGATAAGACTAAGGTTGAATTCAGGAGAGTCTGGCCAGAGCCCACTCCGGCCGTGGGTGTTCGGCGATTTCCGCCTGTTTCCGCGTGGAATTTGCTGTTCCGTGGTTCCCGCCCTCCGCGATCGGCTCGTTTCCTTATCACTTTCTTATCAGTTTACTTATCATTATTACTTATTCATTACTACACCTATTATTACTTTATTTACGTCAGTGATTATTACTTATTCATTACTACACTTGTTATTACTTTATTTACGTCAGTGTTTTTAGTTAAAAACTGTTTAAAAAATGCCCCTTTGTAGTAAGTGCACTTATTACAGTGACAAGTCATTTACGTTAAAACAACATGAGAATAGTCATGGCAAGAAGAGTGCTGATCGGAAATTATACGTCTGCTTATTATGCAGCGGATTCGAGGCGTGCCGGAGTAGTTAATGGGAGTTTGAAGGACGATTGAGATCCAGGTGTTTTTTGAAACCATTGAGAAACACACAAGCTTTCAACTGACCTCAGACAGTCATCTTCAGGTGTACCAGAATTAAGATAAGTTTTCTTATCAGGAACAACTGAGGGCAGTTGAAAGCTTGTGTTTCTCAGTAAATAACGGTTTCAAAAACACCTGAAAAACACCTACCTAGTTATAACCCAAAAGAGACTAAATTGTACTAAGTATTGTGATTGATAAGCTTTCTCTAGAATAACATTTTCAAGAGGGTGGGTAATACTGAGACTAGTGTATAATTTTGTCATTATCGTTAATTTCTCCAAGAAAAATACCTAGGTATATATTTTGTGATAATTATGGGAATAGTCAGAAGTTCCATAGGTACCTACCTAATTTCTCAAGAATAAGCTGTGAATTGTAATCTCGTAAATGAATAAAATTTATATTTTTTGCTTATGTTACCATTATTTTCATTTCCTTGCCCTCCCAAATTTTTGTGCGGGCGAAATGGCTTTTTAAAAATATACCATTTATGGCCCCTAAATGTTGGTCACATATCTGGCAACGATTATTATTTTTAAATATACAGTAAAGAACCTAGGTCCGCCATCAATCGCTTATTAAGTAATAATAAATTATAGAAGCGGTTCAAAAACGCAACAAAAACTGATCTTACGAAAGTGTCATCGACAAAAAAACTTTCTACTTTCCTAGTTTCGAACCAACGACCTAACCGAGGTAACGTGTCGATATCATTGAGCTATCGTACTAGCTCGTTGAAGAATGGCTTCTGAAATAATAGGTAGCGCATGCTGTAAAGCAGTAGGAGGCAGCGGAAACAGGCGGAAATGGCCGAACCCCCACGGCCGGAGTGGGCTCTGGCCAGACTCTCCTGTTGAATTCACGCTGAATTAAAAGTGGAAAAGTTGTAGGCTGGTATTTTGAAGTGCTTTCTCATTGATTCTTCTTATTTACTCGCACATTTGTACGGTATTATCACCATAAGTAAATAACTCACTTATTTGCTATCGATTTGTTTGAATAATGAGTGAATCTTTAAAATGATCAGAGGATAAAGAATAACTCAAGGGCAATATCATAGGTATGACGGTTGATTATCATGCTGATTGTACAATTTTTTTAAAGATATTTTAAATCGTCCATGTTAACCAGGGCAATCCAGATCAGTATCCATGATTTTTGGATATTCTTCAAAGTTTTCGGATGAAATTTCAAGGATTTTCTATTCAGGAACAAGAGTATAGGTTTATATTACACGCAATCAGTTAGATATCCCTATTAAAAACGTCTGCTAATTCGAGTAGGCAGTACAGCTTCCTCATTTGAATCACATGAACGTATAGAATAATTGGGTAGGTTCGTTTTGATATGGGACCATCTGCGATCCAACCCGTGTCCTACCCTCAAAATTTCAGCTCTCTACGACTGTTTTTCGCGTAGTTGGAAGCGTTAAGCTGGGTTCACATCCATCCAACATCCATCCGTTCGTACGTTCAAGGTCATGCGTTTGGAGCAGTGGAGGGGGGTCTGTCAAAGCGTCAACGCGTCAGGGCGTTCACAACCATCCGTTGGGTTGCGTTCTGTTCTTTTAGTTTGTAGTCTCGGCAATTCTGCTTTTACTTCTTTGCTTTGTGGTCTCGGCAATTCTGCCATGCCGGACACTTGGTTTCTCTATGGAAATATTATTTTTTCAATAATAATATTTCCATATGGAAAGGATGGGATGTCTGAAGAAGATGGCTCAGAGCAACAGTAAATTAATACAACTCGTACATAGGTACCTAAAAGATTTTATTATTATTTCAACTGGACTTTATTTTGATGGAGTATAATTTTAACTGGACTCTATTTCCATGACATAGATAGAGAGGGTTCAGCATAAGGACCAAAGAGTGGAAAATTGAGTTCTACCATATGTTCAGCTCCCAAAATTGATTTTTTATGAGTGAACAACCTGGGAAATCGTCTGAAATCACCATCATTTCGTATAGTAACACTGGAAGAAGTATCATCACGTGGATCAAGACGATTAAATGGCACTACCACTGATCAAATATAGTTGTTATTAAAAAAGAAAAGAAAAAAAAGCGTAGGTACCTACCTAATTTGTGTTTTAGGGGCCAAAATTAACAGAAACCATCAGAAATAGCTATTTCGATTATTACACATAAAAGAAACAATAAATGAACAGCCAACGTTTCTGTAGGTGTGTCCAGGAGAATAATAAACCCATGTGACAAGGACTTTGCAGCGTTTTTCCTATGGAATCGAGCACGAACGTTATAATGGATCTGCTTTCTGAAATACCAAAGACAACCAAACGACAGACCATAAACAACACACTTGCGCAGAGGTCTTCTGCGCCGTCCGTTCATCCGTTCATCCGATGAAATATTTAATTTTTCTAATGCGGACAGTCTTCGCCAAAAGTGTGTATCCGTCAAAAATCGCCCCCCACCACTTCATGGTATAAGCCAATCAGATGCTCCAACGCATGACCATGAACGTACAACGGATGGATGTGAACCCAGCTTTACAAGGAAATGGTCGACATTTCATGTTCGCGCCTGCGCAGACGAAAGTTACAGTACGATTCCAATGAAATTCATTTGGAACTATCAGAGTGTTATTCCTGATCGACCCTCCAAGTTTGAACTCGTTTCAACGATATTTAAGATAGTAAAGGCGTTTCAATTATTTCACGTTTGCGCAGGCGCAGACGAAAGTTACCGTAATTTTTCAATGATTTTGGTGTGGGACCATCTGTGACCGCACCTACCCTCAGAATTTCAGCCCGCTTCGACCATTATTTCGGGTAGTTATGGGCGTTACAAGGAATTACCACAGATAGACAGACACGGAACCAGAAATGTTCCTCGATGTCTGAAACGAAATTTTCATTTTGGAGGACATGCATTTTTTTTTTTTACTCAATCACGAATCCAAGGCTTCACTACCTTCGGTAGTGAGGAAGCAAAAGTAGGAATGATTACATGTATCAAGAAAATCTCGCTTTGGAATGTACGCTTTGTGCTTCTGTAAACCTGGAGTCAACGTACTATTTCAATTAACACAGCCAGTAAAAGAGAAGAATTCCAGCTGCAGTTATTTATGAATTCCACGAACTGTTCTAAGGTTCTTTGGCAGTGTGAGAATGAGAAGGAATGAAATAATTCATTCACGAGACACAAACACCGGGGTCGTCATATCCCGAGGCTCAATAAACTCGAGATTACCCCGGTTCCTGGGTTTTTGCCTTCAGCAGCCTCACGCGATGCAAATGATAAGCGGATGGAATAGTTGAAGTGAAGAGTGCACAGGATTATGTAAACACTAAGGACACCAGAACTACCGACCAGCGTCTTCGGACGCAAGTGCATTTATGTTTAATCAACTTACGTTATACGGTACTTTAATATGCGCACACGATACTAACTCGAGCACAAGAAATTTGTTAAGCTCCTATTTTATCGAGGTATTCAGTGTTTTATATTTCTACAGAACGATCCCCCGTCAATGACCGGTGCTAATGAGTTGTCGGAATGCCAAACATCGAATCCCGTTGAGTAGCTTTGACCGACTTCTTGTCCTGCGGTAGGTCAGGTCTGCTGGCAGGTTTTATTAACTCGAAAAATCGATTTTTTTTTTAATGCTATGCGTCTGCACGGTGGTTTCTGAAAAATGCAAAACCACAAACTCAAATCCGAGTTGTTGGTTTATTATTTTCAATAGTGAACCTTTGGAATCGAGCATGAAAAAAAAAGAAGTTTAATCCTCCTCTCAAAATTTGATGGTTTCCGTTTCAAGGTATGTAGAATCCGATAATGAAATAAAAACGATGCAAATCCCTGCACAACGGTTTATTATTTTGTACAGAATACCCTTCTCTTACACAGGTCTCACCTCTCTGTATAGATATCCCGTCTATATCATATAATAATATGTACTATTCTTTACATATTATGTATATCGCTGACCCTCCGTAGGTTAGTACCTAACCCCGTACTCGTTACTAGGTACCTACCTAAATCACGAGTTAAATGTTGCTAAAATAATTCTGCCGATGACAAACAGTACCTAACAAAAAGAAACACACATAATGAAGTTCTGAAAAGAAATTGTTGATGAGGAGTGAAAAAAGTTGCAAAAGTACCTACCAACAAACTCCAGCCCCTTCTACGTAGATGGTATAATGAACCGTTATGTAGCAATTTACCATTGTGTAATAATTTACCGATCAATAATACTTCAACGTTTCTTCACGTTTCACTACATATCAACAATAGTCTCACTACCTACAACCAACTCGACTTCACTCGATTTCATACTCCCTGAATTATAATCAGGTGCTCCCTAGCAATGATTTTATCTCGGGCCAATTCCCGATTGTTGCCGCGTCCCTTGTGATGATATCTGGGCTGAATGTATACAATTTCGTTCACCCTCCTGTTGACGAAGCCTGTCGGTGCAAACTTCTGGGCCTTACTGTGAACGAACGGCTGGACTTACAATGCTCCGGGTGGTCTTGAAAAACTCTCAAGTTCGAGAACTATTTAAAACCGTAAAAAAATTCGAGAATACGGCGTTCTGAAAAATTCAACCCATATTTTGAACCCCTTAGAGATGACTGACAGTAATGTCGAGCTTCGAGGACCAACTAGACACCGAACGGAACCTATAACCCGAATTTCATCAATTTTTGCTCATGGTAACTAAGAAAAGTGCGAAGTACGGCGTACGGCGTACGGCGGACGGACAGAAATTTTTTTATTGCAGTTTTGGATTCTACATACCTTGAAACTAAACCATCATATTTTGAGGGGGGAACTTTTTTTTTTTTTTTCATGCTCGATTCCAATGGTTCATTATTGAAAATAATAAACCAAAATGATGGATCTTTTGGATTTTGTTGATAGGTACTTTTCCTGCTTGAACAAACGCTGATTGGGTAAATTATTACACAACGGTAAATTATTACACAACGGTAAATCATTACACAACAGTAAATTATTACACAGCGGTTTATTATACTATCTACGCAGAAGGGGGATCTATACAGGTAAATTGCTATACAACGGTTTATTATTTGCCTTATGCTTCATGAATAACTACAAAAAATGATGAATGATTGAATTATTGAATCCCGCGCGTATGTATGAAACTTTAATTCCGGGTTCGGTTCCCGTACTCAATTTAGAGCTTTCCTGGGGGGAGCTCGAGGGTATTGACCACAGAAAACAGTGATCTACGCAGAAAGGGCATCTATACAGGTAAATAATAAACCTTTGTGTAATAATTTGCAGCGTGTTTTTTTTTGTGCGCCCCAAACGGTCTGCTATAAAATTTTCAGATCATGATTAGCGCAATTTTACTGAAACCGCTGTCTTTTGGTTTTCGTGAATACTAAAATCAACTCAGGAACTCCTTGGTTCCCAGTTTACGATTCAGGTAGGTACACTGTACCGACACAGGAAAAGAAGCGCACTCCTGAACCAAAAACGCTGCAAAGTCCTTGTCACTTGGGTGTATTATTCTATCGGACATACCTACAGAAATGTTGCTGTTCATTTATTGTTTATTTCATGCGCAATAATTGAAACAGTTATTTTAGACGGTTTCCACCAATTTTGGCCCCCAAAAATACGACCTCGGCTCATTTTTTTTCTAGATTATCTTTGAACATTCATAGTACCATTTAATAGTCTTGATTCACCTTCAAATATTACTTCTAGTGTTATTATACAAATTTATGGTGATTTCAGACAATTCCCCAGGTTTGTGACTCATATAAAATGAACTTCGGGAGCTTATCGTTTGTTACAACCTCAATTCTCCACTATTTGGTCGAAATCGACTTCATATTCGGTCTTCTCGCCCTAAAAAACATGGAAAACGATACATCACAAGCTCGTGTTCACTAAAACCTCAACAAAAACGCTGCAAAGTCCTTGTCACATGGGTTTATTATTCTATTGGAGTTCTAGAGATTTTTGTTGGCTGTTAAATGTATTGTTTCTTTCATGTGGAATGATTGAAATAGCTATTTCTGATGATTTCCACCAATTTTGGCCCCCAAAACATGAAATAGGTACGCTTTTTTTTCTTTTTTTTTAAGATCATCTTTGATCATTGGTAGTGGCATTTAATGGTCTTGATTCACCTGTTTACACTTTTTCCAATGTTATTAAACACATTGATGGTGATTTCAGACAGTTTTCCAGGTTTTTGACTCATAAAAAACCAATTTTGGGAGCTGAACCTTTGGTCAAACCTCAATTTCCGCGTCTTTGGTCAAAATCGACTTCATATTCGGTCTTCTCGTCCTCAAAAACATGGAAAAAGATAACTCAAAAGCTCATGTTACTAACATGTTGCTAAAACGCAAAAAGTACCTATTTTTACACACATTTTCACTCATAACACCCGTGGGTATATTCCGATCGGGCTGAAAAGTTTCGGGACACAACTAGGGCCCAAATGGAGCATGTGTGCGAAAGAACGACTTTTTTAGACCGAAAATGAAGCCTGTACACGTGATACGGCGTACGGCGGACGGCGGACGGACATTGCATTTTTGGAATCTACGCACCTTGAAACGGAAAAGAAAAAATTTTGAGGGGGTGTTATAAAAATTTTTTGCTGAGCGAATACATAGGTGTATTATTCACAGAATAATAAAGCAAAATGCAATGTCCGTCCGCCGTACGCCGTCCGCCGTATCACGTGTACAGGCTTCATTTTCGGTCTAAACAAATCGTTCTTTCGCACACATGCTCCATTTGGGCCCTAGTTGTGTCCCGAAACTTTTCAGCCCGATCGGAATATACCCAGGGGTGTTATGAGTGAAAATGTGTACAAAAATAGGTACTTTTTGCGTTTTAGCAACATGTTAGTAACATGAGCTTTTGAGGTATCTTTTTCCATGTTTTAGGGGACGAGAAGACCGAATATGAAGTCAATTTTGACCAAAGACGTGGAAATTGAGGTTTTACCAAAGGTTCAGCTCCCAAAATTGGTTTTATATGGGTCAAAAACCTGGAAAACTGTCTGAAATCACCATCAATTTGTAGAATAGCACTAGGAAAAGTTTTAACACGTGGATCAAGTCGATTAAATGGTACAATCAATGATCAAAGGTAATTTGAAAAAAAAAAGAAAAAAGGGAGCGTACCTAATTCAAGTTTCAGGGGCCAAAATTGGTGGAAACCGCCAGAAATAGCTACTTCAATTATTTTACATGAAAGGAACAATAAATAAACAGCCAGCATTTCTGTAGGTATTTACAACAGAATAATAAACCCAAGTGACAAGGACTTTGCAGCGTTCTCTTTTTACATCGCTGTGTGCTGTTGACGCGGAACACTACACAACGCAACTGTCTCGTCTCTGCCCAGCTGAAATGTAAGCGCCCACTCGCCCCATCGAAGTAGCTCGGCCGAGTACTCCACCGACTACTCGGCCGAACTACTCGGTAGGCTACGGATCCTCTGACGAGCGAAGGAGAGACGCGTACTTCCTTTACCGCTCCGACGACCGGTTAGTGGGAGCCGATGAGGCAGCGGACGTCTCTCAGTCATCCTCAGTAGTTCGTCCGTAAAGGGTGCTCTGTAGATGGTTACGTACCCTATACGGACGATGACGGAGAGACGTGCACTGCCTCGACGTCTCCGTTAACCGGTTGAGGGGGAGGTGGAGGTAGTACACGTAAGTCTCTCCGTTGCTCGTTCATAAAGAGCCCGTGTGTTTCTATGGGGGCATCCTCAACGGAAAGGCAATGGAGGGTTGCGTTTCCTCAGCCCAGGCGCGGATCCAAGGGGGGGGTCACAGGGGTCATGACCCCCCCCCCAGAATCAGCCTGCATTTCAAAAACGCTGCAAAGTCCTTGTCACATGGGTTTATTATTCTATTGGACAAACCTACAGAAATGTTGGCTGTACATTTATTGTTTGTTTCATGTGAAATAATTGAAATAGCTATTTCTGATGGTTTCCACCAATTTTGGCCCCCAAAACACGAATAAGGTACGCTTTTTTTTTTTTTTTTTTTTATTATCTCTGATCATTGATAGTACCATTTAATCGTTTTGATCCACCTGTTGACACGTTTTCCAGTGTTATTCTACAAACTGATGGTGATTACAGACGATTTCCCAGGTTTTTGACTCATAAAAAACGCTGCAAAGTCCTTGTCACATGGGGTTTATTATTCTACAGAAATGTTGGCTGTACATTTATTGTTTGTTTCATGTGAAATAATTGAAATAGCTATTTCTGATGGTTTCCAACAATTTTGGCCCCCAAAACATGAAATAGGTACGCTTTTTTTTTCTTTTTTTTCAAATTAACTTTGATCATTGGTAGTGCCATTTAATCGTCTTGATCCACGTGTTGACACTTTTTCTAGTGTTATTCTACAAACTGATGGTGATTTTAGACGATTTCGCAGGTTTTTGACTCATACAAAATCAATTTTGGGAGCTGAACATCTGGTACAACCTCAATTTTCCACTCCTTGGCCAAAATCGACCTCATATTCGATCTTCTCGTCCCCAAAAACATGGAAAACGATACCTCAAAAGCTCATGTTACCAACATGTTGCTAAAACGCAAAAAGTACCTATTTTTACACACATTTTCACTCACAACACCCCTGGGTATATTCCGATCGGGCTGAAAAGTTTCGGGACACAACTAGGGCCCAAATGGAGCATGTGTGCGAAAGAACGACTTTTTTAGACCGAAAATGAAGCCTGTACACGTGATACGGCGTGCGGCGGACGGCGGGCGGACATTGCATTTTTTGAATCTACGCACCTTGAAACGGAAAAGAAAAAAGTTTGAGGGGGTGTTATAAAAATTTTTTGCTGAGCGATTACATAGGTGTATTATTCAGAGAATAATAAACCAAAAGCAGAGCTGAAGGAATTGTTCACAAACCCGAAAACAAAAAAAAAACGCTGCAAAGTCCTTGTCACATGGGGTTTATTATTCTACAGAAATGTTGGCTGTACCTACATTTATTGTTTGTTTCATGTGAAATAATTGAAATACCTATTTCTGATGGTTTCCATCAATTTTGGCCCCCAAAACACAAATTAGGTAGGTACGATCTTTTTTTTTTTCAAATTATCCATGATCATTGGTAGTGCCACTTAATCGTCTTGATCTACGTGTTGAAACTTTTCCTAGTGCTATTCTACAAATTGATGGTGATTTCAGACGATTTCGCAGGTTTTTGCCTCATAAAAAATCAATTTTGGGAGCTGAACATCTGGTACAACCTCAATTTTCCACTCTTCGGCCAAAATCGACCTCATATTCGATCTTCTCGTCCCCAAAAACATGGAAAACGATACCTCAAAAGCTCATGTTACCAACATGTTGCTAAAACGCAAAAAGTACCTATTTTTACACACATTTTCACTCACAACACCCCTGGGTATATTCCGATCGTGCTGAAAAGTTTCGGGACACAACTAGGGCCCAAATGGAGCATGTGTGCAAAAGAACGACTTTTTTAGACCGAAAATGAAGCCTGTACACGTGATACGGCGTACGGCGTACGGCGGACGGCGGACGGCGGACGGACATTGCATTTTTGGAATCTACGCACCTTGAAACGGAAAAGAAAAAAGTTTGAGGGGGGGTTATAAAAATTTTTTGCTGAGCGATTACATAGGTGTATTATTCAGAGAATAATAAACCAAAACACAAAAAATACCTATTTTATACCCATTTTGGTTTATTATTCTGCGAATAATACACCTATACATTCGCTCAGCAAAAAATTTTTATAACACCCCCTCAAAATTTTTTCTTTTCCGTTTCAAGGTGTGTAGATTCCAAAAATGCAATGTCCGTCCGCCGTATCACGTCTACAGGCTTCATTTTCGGTCTAAAAAATCGTTCTTTCGCACACATGCTCCATTTGGGCCCTAGTTGTGTCCCGAAACTTTTCAGCCCGATCGGAATATACCCAGGGGTGTTATGAGTGAAAATGTGTGTAAAAATAGGTACTTTTTGCGTTTTAGCAACATGTTAGTAACATGAGCTTTTGAGGTATCTATTTCCATGTTTTAGGGGACGAGAAGACCGAATATGAAGTCGATTTTGACCATAGACGTGGAAATTGAGGTTTTACCAAAGGTTCAGCTCCCAAAATTGGTTTTATATGGGTCAAAAACCTGGAAAACTGTCTGAAATCACCATCATTTTGTAGAATAGCACTAGGAAAAGTTTTAACACGTGGATCAAGTCGATTAAATGGCACTACCAATGATCAAAGGTAATTTGAAAAAAAAAAGGAGCGTACCTAATTCAAGTTTCGGGGGCCAAAATTGGTGGAAACCGCCAGAAATAGCTACTTCAATTATTTTACATGAAAGGAACAATAAATAAACAGCCAGCATTTCTGTAGGTATTTACAACAGAATAATAAACCCAAGTGACAAGGACTTTGCAGCGTTCTCTTTTTACATCGCTGTGTGCTGTTGACGCGGAACACTACACAACGCAACTGTCTCGTCTCTGCCCAGCTGAAATGTAAGCGCCCACTCGCCCCATCGAAGTAGCTCGGCCGAGTACTCCACCGACTACTCGGCCGAACTACTCGGTAGGCTACGGATCCTCTGACGAGCGAAGGAGAGACGCGTACTTCCTTTACCGCTCCGACGACCGGTTAGTGGGAGCCGATGAGGCAGCGGACGTCTCTCAGTCATCCTCAGTAGTTCGTCCGTAAAGGGTGCTCTGTAGATGGTTACGTACCCTATACGGACGATGACTGAGATACGTGCACTGCCTCGACGTCTCCGTTAACCGGTTGAGGGGGAGGTGGGGGTAGTGCACGTACGTCTCTCCGTTGCTCGTTCATAAAGAGCCCGTGTGTTTCTATGGGGGCATCCTCAACGGAAAGGCAATGGAGGGTTGCGTTTCCTCAGCCCAGGCGCGGATCCAGGGGGGGGGGGGGGGGGGGGGGGGTCACAGGGGTCATGACCCCCCCCCCCCCCCCCAGAATCAGCCTGCATTTCAAAAACGCTGCAAAGTCCTTGTCACATGGGTTTATTATTCTACAGAAATGTTGGCTGTACATTTATTGTTTGTTTCATGTGAAATAATTGAAATAGCTATTTCTGATGGTTTCCAACAATTTTGGCCCCCAAAACACAAATTAGGTAGGTAGGTACGATCTTTTTTTTTTTTTTTTTCAAATTAACTTTGATCATTGGTAGTGCCATTTAATCGTCTTGATCCACGTGTTGACACTTTTTCTAGTGTTATTCTACAAACTGATGGTGATTTTAGACGATTTCGCAGGTTTTTGACTCATACAAAATCAATTTTGGGAGCTGAACATCTGGTACAACCTCAATTTTCCACTCCTTGGCCAAAATCGACCTCATATTCGATCTTCTCGTCCCCAAAAACATGGAAAACGATACCTCAAAAGCTCATGTTACCAACATGTTGCTAAAACGCAAAAAGTACCTATTTTTACACACATTTTCACTCACAACACCCCTGGGAATATTCCTATCGGGCTGAAAAGTTTCGGGACACAACTAGGGCCCAAATGGAGCATGTGTGCGAAAGAACGACTTTTTTAGACCGAAAATGAAGCCTGCACACGTGATACGGCGGACGGCGGACGGACATTGCATTTTTTGAATCTACGCACCTTGAAACGGAAAAGAAAAAAGTTTGAGGGGGGGTTATAAAAATTTTTTGCTGAGCGATTACATAGGTGTATTATTCAGAGAATAATAAACCAAAAGCAGAGCTGAAGGAATTGTTCACAAACCCGGAAACAAAAAAAAAAAAAAAAAAGAAAACGAACCCAGTTTTTGTGAAATCAAAAAAGAACTATAAAAAATCTAAAAAGATTCGATCAAAAATGTCAAAATTAGTCGAATATAATCGTACACTTGGTCCTACCAATGTTACTTTATATACAATTATGTCAATAAATTTACCTTGGTGTATCCGTCAAATTACACCTTGTTTATTTCTTCTTATTTTTGTTAATTATTATATTGTTTTTGTTTCGTTCTCGCTTTCTTTCCTGCCAAATTCAGTAAAAACGATACTGAACTCACTGAGATCAACAATAGACTGTTGTGGTTTCAATGTTTTGATTTGCAAACTCTGAAGTTAGCTACGCTGCCATAAAATGCGCCAATTTGTTTGAAAACACATTAGGACACTTTTGTAGAAGAAAATTGAAAATAAATACATTTATCAGTTAAATAATTAATAGATATTGAAAAATATTTTTTACATAAACAATGAATTTTATAAATAAATACAATTAATTTTGTAAGTAGACAAATTGGACGAGTTTAGGCATAAGGTTGAAAATTCGGTTTGTATTGTTCGTTTGGTTATTTTGTTATTTTGACATTTTCATGTCTTTGCCGAGGCACACAACCTAAAAATCGTTAGTGACGAAATTGGGTGACGAAATACCGTTACGTTATATATTTCTGATGATTTTCGCTTACAACCGATTCGTTGCTACGGAACTTTATCTTCGCCAGTTATCATCGTACAAAAATCGTTCACCACTCGTTGGATAGCTCTCGATTTACCTAACCATATTAAGTTAACCACTGCGGAGTGCGTGGCCGACAAGCTGCGGTATGAGCGTGATTGTTTAAATAATTGTTTACACACAGGTGATCATTCTCAATAATTTATATTGTCAACACGAATCCGACCCTCTCCACATTGAACTACTATCGAAAAAATCAACATTTTGCTACGACTATTTGGACAATATATCGAAACTTGCCGAAACCACTCTACCTTCCAAAGAAAATTTCTTTTCAGAGCTGTACGAACAGGACATCACACAGGAAAAGTACGATAGGGTCAAGCTAATATGGGACACATTTGGTGTTAAAACATTGGGGCAGTTGGCTGACCTTTATCTAACATCTGACGTATTACTATTAGCAGAGTTTTTCCAAAACTTTCGCTCGGAAATGTTAGCATCAGAATATCGACTCGATCCATTCCATTTATATTCCTTACCCGGCATCGCACAACAAGCAATGCTTAGCCTAACCGGCGTGGAAATCCAATTAATAACCGATGACAGTATTTACAGCCTTTTTGAACAATCAATTCGTGGCGGGTACTGTGCTGCTTCCCTTAGACACGCTAGCACCGATGAATTGTATGAATTATGTTATATAGATGCAAATGGTCTCTATGCTCACTGTATGAAAAATTATTTGCCGATATCAGATTTTGAGTATATTCCACCAACGGCTGTTGACCTCCTTAGCATAAGTGATGAATCCCCTCATGGATATTTAGCCAATGTTAGTTTAGTTACACCCCCCCATCTACACGAGACATTCAATGATTTTCCCCCAGTAATTAACCACAAGCTAATCCCAGGCTCAAAGTGTAAAAAACTGGTAGGAACGCTCGAAAAACAGCCACATTTTGTTGTTCATTATAGATTGTTACAACTTTTGGCTAGCTTAGGTGTTGAGATCATACCGGTGCATGAGGTTGTACGTTTCAAACAAAGCCCATGGAAGTAGGTATAAAAGGACAGAGCGGCGACTCCGGCCCTTTAGCCCTTCCAAAAGGGCTCGAAAAAAATACGGTTGGATAGAGGATGAACTGGTTCAGGGTGGGGGTAAAGTCAAAATCAGGGTCAGCCCTTTAGGGACGGCAGGAAAAATCGGTGAAGTTGTGGTTGGGAGGGGAAAATTTGAAAGGGGGGGTATTAGTGGAAAGGTGAGTGGAGCAATCGATAGGGGACGGGTGAAAAAAGAATCGAGCAAAATTTTAATGAAATTGGTGTAAAGGGTAAGGGCGGGTAAGGGAGGGAAGTATTCGTTAGCCCTATAAATGGGGGAAAATGGTGTTTCTAGATGTTTGAATAGACATTTCTGAACGGCGGTGTGGAATGAAGAGAGTTTCGTTGTCGTTCAAATAGAACGAATACTTCCCTCCCTTACCCGCCCTTACCCTTTACACCAATTTCATTAAAATTTTGCTCGATTCTTTTTTCACCCGTCCCCTATCGATTGCTCCACTCACCTTTCCACTAATACCCCCCCTTTCAAATTTTCCCCTCCCAACCACAACTTCACCGATTTTTCCTGCCGTCCCTAAAGGGCTGACCCTGATTTTGACTTTACCCCCACCCTGAACCAGTTCATCCTCTATCCAACCGTATTTTTTTCGAGCCCTTTTGGAAGGGCTAAAGGGCCGGAGTCGCCGCTCTGTCCTTTTATACCTACTCATGGATTCGACCGTATATTGAATTTAATTATCAAAACTTGCATACGAGTCTGCAACGCATTGGGACATTTTCATGTCTTTCCCCTCCTTCCTTCTCACCTACCACATTAGGTAGGTAGGTACCTAATTATAAAGTCGCAATCTAAGTTGTAGTGTTGATCGTTCTCCCGTAATAAAACAAATAAAATAATAAAACGGCGGACGGACAGAAATTGTTGGTTTTTTAAATTTTCGGATTCTATGTACCCTGAATCGGAAACTATCAAATTTTACGGTGGGGGGGGGGGTTAAATTGTTATTTTTGTCATGCTCGATTCCAAAGGTTTATTATTGAAAATAACAAACCAACAATTTCTGTCCGTCCGCCGTTTTATTATTTGTACGTTTTATACAACCTGCATTCCGTTGTCGTAAGACTAATTACCAATTCTTTTATGATCAACACTACAACTAAGATTGCGACTTTATAATTGGGTAACTACCTAATTTGGTAGGTGAGAAGGAAGGAGGGGAAAGACATGAAAATGTCCCAATGCGTTGCAGACTCGTATGCAAGCGTTTATCAACGACTGTTTTCTTATGATTTATTTAAATGGGTTTCCACGATTTCTTTGCGAGTGACTTTTACATTAAAAGTACCATACATTATGAATAGGGACTGGAATTTGTTTCTTTAAAAATAAACTAATTAAGAGACAGAGAAACAATAATTGTTCTCTATTCCATATCAATCCCAGCTTCAAGCTTATGAAAATATGAACAAATGCATAGTAAAAGCATGACGTTTAAAAAATACATAGGTTCTTACAAATAATAAGTGCGGAACACCAGGTCCAGGTTCGTTGGTGGTTAGCCAACTGCGTCAATAATGAATTTCAAACGAAACACTATCCTGAACAACCAACTCGACTTCGTAGAGCCATCCATGATTATAATTAGGTGTTCCCTAGCAGTGTTAATTAGCGAATTTTCGAAGAAAAGGAAGCTATTGTTCTCGGTCCAAAATTTTTAAAACTCGAATTTCCGAAAGATTTTTATACCAAAATCCGTTTCAGACCATCCTGAATTCCCTGCCGAAAGACACCGAAAATTATATGTATATATATATATATTTATATATTTATATATTTATATATTTATATATTTATATAGATATATATTTATATATTTATATATGTATGTGTCATTCTAGACGATAACTCTCGAAAGAATTGAGATAAAAAGTTCAAATTTGCACGAAAAATCTGTCTTGGCAATCGACAGGCTAAGTTCGAAGATGGGCAGAATCGGGTCACTCTAAGGGGGAGTTTTGGGGAGTTTTAGGGGGGGAAAATTACCCATAAATTCCCAAAATGAAAAAGTCTGACAAGTGACACCTCATTTTAAAGGTTTTTGTACGCTGAACACGATGGTGAAATCAGAATTGCGATATCTCATTCCATTCTCAAACTGGAGCACTTTGAAGATGAAGGAACGTGGTTATTTCTTGAGATGTTCTTCCTGGTTCGTCTGCTCTAATCTGATAACGGAATGGGATATCGCAATTCTGACTTCACCATCGTGTTCAGCGTTGGAAAATCTACAAACCGAGGTGTTACTCGGCAAAAAATGGAACAAAAAATTTGTTACGTACCCAATACCTACTCTTCTGGTATTCAAAACATTTTTGATTTCCCCCTCCCCATCCTTCCACCCCAAATTTTACTTTGCGAAAAACTACTCCTGTTTTAATTTTGTATGGTATCAAGTTGGGAAAACATTGGCCGAAAATTAATTTTCAGAAAATTTTAGGCGGAGGAGGAAGATGCCGAAAACTTCGAAAATTCGCTCTTGTAGCCATGCTGCATGACTGTGGTTTTTTTATATTGTTCTACCCTGTGACCCCCTCCGGAAAAAAATTCTGGATCCGCCCCTGCCTCAGCCTGTCCGTTAACCATCCGCCGTGATCCCCTACAATCACGGATCATTGAAGGAAGGGTACGGAAGCATTAAGGACAGTGATGGGTGGGCTAGAGAAAACCTAGGGAGAGTCCAGGGATATTCACGGGAAAATCATGGATGGGCTACGGGGAGGCGATCGAGTGTTACGGGTTAGTCAAGGGTGGGGCTATGACGACCCGTACAAACACCCGCGGGCGTGCGATGGAACGTTGAAGGATTAACCAACGGAAATCACTACACCTATACGGGGATTTTCGGGGTACTCCCGTGAAAATGATCATCAGTTGATTTTGCCGAAATAGTACACCACGGAAACCACGGGTGTTTCCGTTGACGATCCTTCAACAAGCGGGTTACGGATAAATTTTTAGAGTGCATCCGTAACCGCATAATATTTACGGATGCACAACTTCTGAGGGTGATTCAGTGAACTATCATTTAATGCCAATCTACGGGGCGCGACCGTTGTTTTTGGTTTATTATTCTGTGAATAATACACCTATGTATTCGCTCAGCAAAAAATTTTTATAACACCCCCTCAAACTTTTTTCTTTTCCGTTTCAAGGTGCGTAGATTCAAAAAATGCAATGTCCGTCCGCCGTCCGCCGTATCACGTCTACAGGCTTCATTTTCGGTCTAAAAAATTCGTTCTTTCGCACACATGCTCCATTTGGGCCCTAGTTGTGTCCCGAAACTTTTCAGCCCGATCGGAGTACACCCAGGGGTGTTATGAGTGAAAATGTGTGTAAAAATGGGTACTTTTTGCGTTTTAGCAACATGTTGGTAACATGAGCTTTTGAGGTATCGTTTTCCATGTTTTTGGGGACGAGAAGATCGAATATGAGGTCGATTTTGGCCAAGGAGTGGAAAATTGAGTTCTACCTAATGTTCAGCTCCCAAAATTGATTTTGGTTTATTATTCTCTGAATAATACACCTATGTAATCGCTCAGCAAAAAATTTTTATAACCCCCTCAAACATTTTTCTTTTCCGTTTCAAGGTGCGTAGATTCAAAAAATGCAATGTCCGTCCGCCGTCCGCCGTCCGCCGTCCGCCGTATCACGTGTACAGGCTTCATTTTCGGTCTAAAAAAGTCGTTCTTTCGCACACATGCTCCATTTGGGCCCTAGTTGTGTCCCGAAACTTTTCAGCCCGATCGGAATATTCCCAGGGGTGTTGTGAGTGAAAATGTGTGTAAAAATAGGTACTTTTTGCGTTTTAGCAACATGTTGGTAACATGAGCTTTTGAGGTATCGTTTTCCATGTTTTTGGGGACGAGAAGATCGAATATGAGGTCGATTTTGGCCAAGGAGTGGAAAATTGAGGTTGTACCAGATGTTCAGCTCCCAAAATTGATTTTGTATGAGTCAAAAACCTGCGAAATCGTCTAAAATCACCATCAGTTTGTAGAATAACACTAGAAAAAGTGTCAACACGTGGATCAAGACGATTAAATGGCACTACCAATGATCAAAGTTAATTTGAAAAAAAAAAAAAAGATCGTACCTACCTACCTATTTTGTGTTTTGGGGGCCAAAATTGTTGGAAACCATCAGAAATAGCTATTTCAATTATTTCACATGAAACAAACAATAAATGTAGAGCCAACATTTCTGTAGAATAATAAACCCCATGTGACAAGGACTTTGCAGCGTTTTTTATTAGTGAAAAACCAGGGAAATCGTCTGAAATCACCATCAGTTTGTACAATAACACTGGGAAAAGTGTCAACACGTAGATCAAGACGATTAAATGGCACTACCAATGATCAATGATAGTTAAGTAAAAAAGAAGAAAAAAAAGAGCGTACCTAATTTGTGTTTCAAGAGCCAAAATTAATGGAAACCATCAGAAATAGCTATTTCGATTACTACGCACGAAAGAAACAATAAATGAACAGCCAGCATTTCTGTAGGTATGTCCAATAGAATAATAAACCCATGTGACAAGGACTTTGCAGCGTTTTTTTAAAGGAAAACGCTCCTTTCGGTTTATTATTCTGTGAATAATACACCTATGTATTCGCTCAGCAAAAAAATTTTATAACACCCCCTCAAAATTCTTTCTTTTCCTTTTCAAGGTGCGTAGATTCCAAAAATGCAATGTCCGTCCGCCATCTACCGTATCACGTGTACTCGCTTCATTTTCGGTCTAAAAAAATCTTTCTTTCGCACACATGCTCCATTTGGGCCCTAGTTGTGTCCCGAAACTTTTCAGCCCGATCAGAATATACCCAGGGGTGTTATGAGTGAAAATGTGTACAAAAATAGGTACTTTTGGTGTTTTAATAACATGTTAGTAACATGAGCTTTTGAGGTATCTTTTTCCATGTTTTTGAGGACGAGAAGACCGAAAATGAAGTCGATTTTGACCAAAGAATAGAAAATTGAGGTTGTACCAGATGTTCAGCTCCCAAAATTGATTTTTTATGAGTCAAAAACCTGGGAAATCGTCTGAAATCACCATCAATTTGTAGAATAACACTAGGAAAAGTATCAACACGTGGATCAAGACGATTAAATGGCACTACCAATGATCAAAGATAATTTGAAAAAAAAAGAAAAAAAGGGAGCGTACCTAATTCAAGTTTTGGGGGCCAAAATTGATGGAAACCACCAGAAACAGCTATTTCAATTATTTTACATGAAAGGAACAATAAATGAACAGCCAACATTTCTGTAGGTATGTCCAATAGAATAATAAACCCATGTGACAAGGACTTTGCAGCGTTTTTCACTCATAACACCCCTGGGTATATTCCGATCGGGCTGCAAAGTTTCGGGACACAACTAGGGCCCAAATGGAGCCTGTGTGCGAAGGAAAGAATTTTTTAGACCGAAAATGAAGTAGTTATGCGTGATACGGCGGACGGACATTACATTTTCTGAATCTACGCACCTAGAAACGGCAAAAAAGAAATTTTGAGGGGGGGGGGGGGGGGGGGTATAAAAATATTTTGCTGAGCGATTACATAGGTGTATTATTCACAGAAACGACCATTAACACGCAGGTTTCTACACATTTCATCAAACATGCACAAAACATCGTTTTCGGTGGTCGAAAACATAACGCTGGCACCGATTATCGGTAAAAATCATGCGGTTTCGCCAGATTCCTCTTATTTGAACGGTACTCATTTGCACCACCATCCACGTCGCCATCTATAACTTTCGAGTACGCATACACCGGGTCCGAATCAGAGTGTAATATCCTGCGAGAACGAGTAGAATTCGCTGTTCGACGGGCCCTTTACACCGGGAAAATATATCAAGAGCGAACCAAACGCCTTGCAAGTGGCCAAGAAAGCTTGGAACGGCGGTTGCTCTATTTATTTTTACCGTCTCAACACAGACGACGGACCTGACCCGGGTTGCCAGGCAGACGGCTGGAGTGCGGACAGTTCCTTGAACCTGGTGCAAAACGCGGGAGAAACCTGAGCGGATCTACGAACATCGGACGTTCGGAATCTGAGCGGTACCTAACACTGCAGTTCGTGTCAGACTGTGTGTTAATACGTAGGTAGAAGACACACACATGTAGTCATAAAAATTAGGTATAGTAAGGTACATAACCCTCGTACATAACCTTCAAGAAGTAGGTACCTGGATACCAATGAATTACACAACACAACCACCGACACGTAGGTACCGCAAGAGGTAGCTCGATAAATTATCATCACTTGGAATCAAGTTAGATTGTACTGAAGAAACAAACAAACTTAAATCTGGCTAAACGACTTCAAGATCCGACTCTTCTCTGTCAAATTTCTAAATAGGGTTAAGACAATTTAAAGTAGATATCAAATTTACAAATCCAATTTTCAGATTAAAAAGAAAACTTGCAATAGTCAAACACAACATCCAAAATAGTCCAACAAAATTTTCGAAAAAAAAGCAAATCAGACGGTAAGTAATTGGAATAATGCAACATTTTACGATGAAATTGGCAAAAATATTCGCAAAAGTATGTACCTTTTTTCCCAAATGTTTAAGATTTTTGTTTATTATTCTGTGAATAACACACCTATGTATTCGCTCAGCAAAAAATTTCGCCTTACTACAAGGTAGACTGCCATGCTATTGAGATAGTACAGCATACATTTTGGTTTATTATTCTGTGAATTGTATTCGCTCAGCAAAAAATTTTTATAACACCCCCTCAAAATTTTTTCTTTTCCGTTTCAAGGTGCGTAGATTCCAAAAAATGCAATGTCCGTACGCCGTACGCCGTATCACGTGTACCCAAATGTTTAAGATTTTGGTTTATTGGGGGGGTTTTGGTTTTTGGTTTGGGGGTGCGATGTCCGTCCGCCGTAACTACTTTATTTTCGGTTTAAAAAATTCGTTCTTTCGCACACATGCTCAATTTGGGCCCTAGTTGTGTCCCGAAACTTTGCAGCCCGATCGGAATATACCCAGGGGTGTTATGAGTGAAAATGGCTATAAAAAAAGGTATTTTTTATGTTTTAGTAACATGAGCTTTTGAGATATCGTTTCCCACGGTTTTTGGGACGAAAAGACCGAATATGAAGTCGATTTTGACCAAAGAGTGGAAAATTGAGGTTCTTCCACAGGTTCAGCTCCCAAAATGTATTTTTTATGAGTGAAAAGCCTGGGAAATCTTCTGAAATCACCATCAATTTGTATAATAACACTAGAAAAAGTGTCAACACGTGAATCAAGACGATTAAATTGCACTACCAATATTATCAAAGATAATTAAAAAAAAAAAGAGCGTACTTAATTCGTGTTTTGGGGGCCAAAATTGGTGGAAACCATCAGAAATAGCTATTTCAACTATTTCACGTGAAAGAAACAATAAATGAACACCAAAGCCAATAGAATAATAAACCCGTGTGACAAGGAATTTGGAGCACTTTTGAAACTAACACCAGCTCAAGTCCTCTCAATCCAAAACTGGTAAGAAATAACTGTATTAAATCGCTACTTTCTGAATCCGCTACCTGAATATGTGGGTGTTCAACTTTTTAGACCCAGTTTGCAACATAACAGATCGGGGTCTGCAATGCCGCCAACACCAATCCCGGGATTAACTAACCCCAGACTAATCCTGGCATTGAGAAACAGCGACAAAAATTATAATTCCAATTACGATTCAAAGGTTTCGTCATTATTTCCACCTCTTTTTATAAATTTCACCCCAACCGGTTAAGACAGGAAGGTGGTCATATTTGCCAGCATGAAAATGGATTGTTCGAGAAACAGTTCAAGAATAAATTCATGCCTACCAAAGATATAAAAAATATAAATATATATCTTTGTTTGGAATTAATTTATTCTTCGGGCTTCGGTAATTATTCTACATTATAGTATTTGGCAGGTCGGAACATTGGTGTTTGGTAGGTAGAAATTCTAGAATTGGGTGGGTAGAAACATAGTATTTGACAGGACCCTTGTGGTAGGCCTTTTTTGTTGGAATAAGGACAAGTCCCAAAATCAGACAAGCGCAAGCATCTAAATTCTCTCTCGCTCCCTCTCTAGTAGACCAATTTAAAAAAAAAAATTAGTACCTTTTATTATTTTTGTCAAGTTTATACCCTTATCACCACTGTTTGAGACATTTAAATCAAATTTACAGGCCTACAAAAGGTCGATGAGAAGTTGATGGGGGGTCTGTAATAAATAAATAGGGTTCAAATTGAGGAGCAGGTTGGCCAAGGACGGCCAGCTACCAGATTTCGTACGGGTGTAAAATGTGCCAATCCCTATAATCACTTCCCTCTCCCAATGCGTACCGGGTTTCGAGAGAAACGCAATCCTTGAATTAAAAGTATCTGCCATTTTACGACCGCAGATTTTTTTCTCTCTTTTTTTTCATGACAAAAATTATAATTTATAGCCGGTGCCGTAAAACTAACTTAACCACTGCTGGGGTAATGTGCCTCCAGAATCCATCGATTGCTGACTTGTACTCAGCAATCCCAAGAAACAGGTACTCCCACTACCACGTGCCTCTGTATGACTCAATATTATAATGTGACAACTGTTTCTAGTAAGGAGTGGAACAGATGGTTGGTTATCAGGAATGAAAAGTGGAAAGAAGAAGAGGAAGAAGTAGGACTTATTTTGGTTTATTATTTTCAGTAATAAACCTTTGGAATCGAGTATGAAAAATTTTTAAAAATTTAACCCCCCTCAAAATTTGATGGTTTCTGTTTCAAGGTACGTAGAATCCGAAAATGGAATTAAATCACCTGTACAAATGCCCCTTCTGCGTAGATCACTGTTTTCTGTGGTCAATACTGTTGATAATCGGTAGGCATAAGGGTGCTCCGGTTTTGAGGTTTTGAGGTCAGGAAAGGTACCGTGAAAAGGGAAATGCGGCTTGAGTACCAAAACCTCTGTTTTAAGTACCAACTGAACATAGGTAATACATTTCAACAGAACTTTACGGGAGTACTAATACTTTTACGTAGATACACTGCATCGATTTGATTAGATACGTTGTTTTTGGGATGAATGGTGTAACAGTGTGGCTGTTCTCGAGTCGTTATTTGGTCCGGTGGAGACGGGGTCGCTGGGCGGAAGCCTAATCGATATCCCTTCTTAACCGGTGATAATCTCGCTGGTCTAGGAGGGGGACTCTCGAGGGTCCGCCCGCACTGTAACACTCTGTCACAATGGACAAATTCGAATGGCGAAAGGTATTGACATGAGGTTACAGGATACAAGGACCTACGCTCAATACATTTTGCCATTAGAATTTTCCATTTATCCCAAAAAAAAACTTACCTAACTAGCTTTGTACAATGTACGAGTAGGAAGGAACACACCTCCCGGTATCTCTTCAAGAGACGTCAACAAAAAATGAAAACATGTGACCGGTTGATAATCACTGTCAACAGTAAGAACAGGCATTAAAACTCTATTAGGTATGTGGTATACATCGGCAAATCAACGTTGATATGCAGTTTTGTAGTGTTGATTTCACCAATAAACTAATAACGCAAATTTGAAGGTTAGCTACGAAAATATCACCACAAGAATGGCCCAATTAATAGTTAGGTACATATTATGAAAATACCGTAAATCCTCATTTATCAAATGCTATGCATCGCTGAGGTAAAAAGCGGAAAAGAATTATTCAAAAATGTTAGGCACATAAATACAACTAGAAAATAGTGCATGTGTTTCTAATTTTTGTTTCAAGTATTTGATGAATATAAATAAAAACATATATTCACCTGAGTGGCCTGGAGGTTGTATATGACATCTTTGTGTGGTTTGAAGAGTTCTTGCATACTAAAGCCTTGAATCACGGATAATCTTAAGACTGTTGCGGAGATATAACGTTACAATTGAACCTCGAAATCCAAAAAACTAGGTATTATTTAATGAGTGCAATGAAAATCATGTACATAATGGACACCTGATAGTAATAAAGCGTGCGGTACCTACCTACGTAACCGTAAAACTATTACGTCAGCCCATGAACTGTAACCAATTTTTAAGACTCAAAATGGTAACATGAGAGAATTCCAGAAAACCGCGTATCTACCTACTTACTAATTTTGATTATGCGAAACAGACTGAAACTGATCAGACAAACCGCTAGTTACCTAATGGGCAATTTATTTGGGTTCCTTTCTTTGGCCAAATTCTGTTCAATAACGGAAATTAACACTTACTGACCACAAAATGAGGTGTTTATGTCGGAATTTCGTCGTTCGGTTTACGTCGGTATTTCGAAGAAGGTACATAATATTCAAGTTTAACGGATTTGAGGTCTAACTGTAACATAGTTTATTCAACGATTAAATTGTATTTGGACTTCATTATACAATTATACAAGTTGCCTCCAAAGTATTTCACCATTCCTCAAGGTCTTTCATAAAATATGAATTCCTTGATATTTCATGTTTCTTTTAGCGGATGGTGGTTGGTGGTTAATAAATTCAAGTTTGTTTTGTTTCCGCGTCTCCAATTTGAGACATCGAGGAGGTTCCAAAGTTGAGATATACAAAATTTGAGACATCGGGGAGGTTCGTATCCAAAATTTTGTTCTCATAGGATTTTAAACCAGTTCGAGGGCTTTCCTTAGTTTGTTTCCCGCTTTGAGTAGGTACCCCACCGTGACCCTTCTATGCCCCAAAGTGGGCAAACTTTTTACAAAGCATCCGAAATTCAACTTTTCAGAAGATCACCTCCTCTTGGAGCTATAACTGAACTCGCTCTGACTGAGAAATATCGATTTGAGGGGTCCAAATATGGAGCCTTTTCACAGTGTTCTGCCGAATTGGGAGATTTCAGAATATTAATACAAACTAATATTATCCTGAGCAACGCACGGTAATTCACCTAGAGGTAGCTACTGTAGAGACAGTTTAATTACGGTTCTGTGTTGGTAACTACAACTTTTTTTCAAAAATTCAGTTTACTATTTGCTACGGAACAAGTTAAGTAGGTACTTATTAGCTTAAATAAAAAAGGTTGCGAAGTCCTTGTCACATGGGTTTATTATTCTCTTAGACAGCTAGCTGTACAGAACAGCTAGCTGTTCATTTATTGTGTCTATCATGTGCAAAACATGGAAAACGATACCTCACGAGCTCATGTTCACTAAAACCTCGAAAAACCATTTTCCACCCATAACACCCTTGGCAGTATTCCGACCGGTTTGCCGAGTTTAGCTCAAAACTAGGGCCCAAATGGTGCCTGCGTGCAAAAGAACGACAATTTTTGACAAAAATTTAAAGCTGAAACTTTGTTAGAACCTCAATTCTTCGCTCGTAGTAAAAATCGACTTCATATCCGGTCTTCTCGCCGTAAAAAACTCAAGCTCATGTTACTAAAATACCAACAAAAAAAATTGTTACACCCATTTTTCACCCATAACTCCCCTGGGTATATTCCGATCGGGCTGCAAAGTTTCGGAACACAACTAGGACCCAAATGGAGCCTGTGTGCGAAAGAACGAATTTTTTAGAGCGAAAATAAATGTAGATTTGGACAATACGGCGGACGGACATGGCATTTTGGTTTATTATTCAGGAATAATACTCCTGTTATTCGGTTCGGAACATTTTTTTTGGAACACCTCAGAATTTTTCATTTTACGTTTCAAGCTGTGTAGATCCCAAAAACCTCGTCCGTACGCCGTCCATCGTCCGACGTACCATCGATATGTACCTTAATTTTCGGTCTAAAACCGTCGTTCTTTCTCACACAGGCTCCATTTGGGCCCTAGTTGTGTCCCCTATCTCGGCAGTCCGATCGGAAAACACCCAGGAGCGTTATGGGTGAAAAAGGGACGAAAAATGGTCTATTTTTGGGGTTTTAGTGAACTTGAGATTGTGAGGTATAATTTTCCGTGTATTTTCCATGTTGGTCCAAATATGAAGTTGATTTTGACCACTGAGTGAAGGATTGAGGTTCTCAAAATGCAATATTTATGGGTCAAAAACCTTTGTAACTTTTGTAGTTTAATAGGTGAATCAAGACCAATTTCACTGATCGAAAATAATTTGTCACAAATAGCAACCTAATATTCGAGTTTAAAACCATCAGAACCAGTCGTGCCGTATTCAGTCGAGAATAATAAACCCGTGTGACCACGACTTTGCAGCGTTTTTGGAACCTACGCACTTTGAAACGTAAAAGAATAAATTTTGAGGGGGTGTTCAAAAAAAGTTTGCTGAGCAAATACACAGGTGTACCTATTAATCACAGAATAATAAACCAAAAATGAGTATCAATTTAAATTACACGAAGTACGTATAAGCACCAAACCCGTATTCGTGATAAGCGTGAAATTTCCTACAACCTCGAAATGTTGGTGAACCGCTTTGGGGACAACTTGCAGATTGAATTATCCAGATTTGAGACACAGGGGCTGGGCAAAATAACACCTTGCACGTCGCGGTGGAAGACACTGTCAACACTGGGCCGGCGCCGCATGTCACCCGTGAGATCAAATTTATCAGATTTGTCACAGCACCTCCGGGTAAGCCGAAGGATTAGTCCGCCGTTCAACAAAAGGATTATGGTCTCGCCGAAAGAACACAACTGGCGTCAAAAGTCGGATATCACGGTGTAGCGCTATCTCGGTCCGCCTTCATTAAAAAGCGCGCCGCGATTCATTAAATTAGCTGTTTTTAGCGGCAAAACTGGTTATTATACCCAAGGCCAAAAGTATTGATAGCTGCGCAATGATGTATTCATATTATACACAGTAACAAGAGTTCAAATCGAACTGAGGTCTGATACCTTACTAACTAACAAAAACGCTGCAAATCCCTGCACAACGGTTTACTATTTTGTATGTTGCATATTATGTAGATCGCAGACCCTCCGTAGGTTAGTACCAAACCCCGTACTCGTTACTAGGTACCTACCTAAATCACGAGTTAAATGTTGCTAAAATAATTCTGTCGATGGCAAACAGTAACTAAAATGGCAAAAAGAAACGCAAATAATGAAGTTCTGAAGGGAAATTGTTGATGTGGAGTGAAAAAAGTTGCAAGAGTACCTACCAACAAACTCCAGCCCTTTCTACGTAGATGGTATAATGAACCGTTGTGTAACAATTTACCGTTGTGTAATAATTTATCATTGTGTAAAAATTTACCCATCAATAATAATTCAACGTGAAATAATATCACAGAACAACCAATTCGACTTCATACAGCCACCCGTGAATATAATCAGACGCTCCCTAGCAATGATTTTATCTCGGGCCAACTCCCGATTGTTAGCGCATCCCTAGTGATGATATTTGGGCTGAATGTATACAAGTTCATTCACCATCCTGTTGAAAATGCCTGTCGGTGCAAACGTCTGTGCCTTACTGTGAAAGAACGGCTGGACGTACAATGCTCCGGGTGGTCTTAAAAAACTTCCAAGTTCGAGAACTATTTAAAACCGTAAAAAAATTCGAGAAAACTGCGTCCTGAAGATTTCAACCCCTATTTTTCACCTCTTAGGGATGATTGATGTTATGGAGTGAGCTACTTTTGTAATGACGTAGGCACATCAAGTGTAACCTACAACACAGAAGGTTAGGAGTCCCGAGTTTTAAGTTCCATACAGTGAATGTGCATTAATAAAAGACGTGCAGTATTAAAGTTGTTTTCTTTATTAAGAAAAACCAACAATTGACATTAACACCGAGCTTCGAGGACCAACTAGACCCAAAATGGGACCTATAAACCGAATTTCGTCAATTTTGGTTCATGGTAACTAAGAAAAGTGTGAAGTACGGTCTACGGCGGACGGACAGAAATTGTTTTACTGCATTTTCGGATTCTACATACCTTGAAACGCAAACCATCAAATTTTGAAGGGGGAGTTTAAAATATTTTTTCATGCTCGATTCCAAAGGTTCATTATTGAAAATAATGCACCAAAAATTCGAAAAGATTGTCGATCTATTACAGATAAATAATATGAATCTACTCCGTAAAGAAATAGATAAGTTTTTACTCGAAAACAAAGTCGAACACTTCTTGTCATTTTAAAGAAAAAAACTAAAAATTAAAAAATAAACTAATTTAAAATAAATTTAACCTTTTACTTCAATAGTAAACTATAATTTAGTAGTGAAAACTAATAACTGCTTAGCAGAGGGAAATGAGGATATAAAAATAATAACATAATAAAAGTTGAATACTTCTGAGTCAGACCAACTCCGTGCTGGGCCTCAGTTTTAACTATCCGGCACGGTCATCCTCGTTATTCACTTCATGTAATTATATACCCAATGACTGTATGTTTTCATTTTTTTGTGCAGAAATGCACTCGATTTCCGACAGATATTATTTTTGTACCAATTTGAAGATGACAAATAATAATATTATTATTACTATTATTGTTATTATATATTTTGTCAAGGACCTATGTATTCGGTCAGAAAAAAATTTTTATAACACCCCCTCAAAATTTTTTCTTTTCCGTTTCAAGGTGCCTAGATTAAAAAAAATGCAATGTCCGTCCGCCGTCCGCCGTACACCGTCCGCCGTACACCGTCCGCCGTATCACGTGTACCGGCCTCATTTTCGGTCTAAAAAATTCGTTCTTTCGCACACATGCTCCATTTGGGCCCTAGTTGTGTCCCGAAACTTTTCAGCCCGATCGGAATATACCTAGGGGTGTTATGAGTGAAAATGTGTGTAAAAATAGGTACTTTTTACGTTTTAGCAACATGTTAGTAAAATGAGCTTTTGAGGTATCGTTTTCCACGTTTTTGGGGACGTGAAAACCGAATATGAAGTCGATTTTGACCAAGGAGTGGAAAATTGAGGTTGTACCAGATGTTCAGCTCCCAAAATTGATTTTTATGAGTCAAAAACCTGCGAAATCGTCTGAAATCACCATCAATTTGTAGAATAACACTAGGAAAAGTGTAAAAACGTGGATAAAGATGATTAAATGGCACTACCAATGATCAAAGATAAATTGAAAAAAAAACGCTGCAAAGTCCTTGTCACATGGGTTTATTATTATTTTGGACTTTTGGACATACCTACAGAAATTTTGGCTGTTCATTTATTGTTTCTTTCATGCGCAATAATCGAAATAGCTATTTCTGATGGTTTCCATTAATTGTTGCCCCTAAAACACAAATTCGGTATACGCTCCCTTTTTTTTAAACTATCTTTGATCATTGGTAGTGCCATTTAATCGTCTTGATCCACGTGTTGACACTTTTTCCAGTGTTATTGTACAAATTTATGGTGATTTCAGACGATTTCCCAGGTTTTTCACTCATAAAAAATCAATTTCTGGAGCTGAACATTTGGTAGAACTCAACTTTCCACTCTTTGGTCAAAATCGACTTCATATTCGGTCTTCTCGTCCCCAAAAACATGGAAAAAGATACTTATCTCAGAAGCTCATGTTACCAACATCTTGCTAAAACGCAAAAAGTACCTATTTTTACACACATTTTCACTCATAACATCCCTGGGTATATTCCGATCGGGCTGAAAAGTTTCGGGACACAACTAGGGCCCAAATGGAGCATGTGTGCGAAAGAACGATTTTTTTAGACCGAAAATGAGGTCTGTAGACGTGATACGGCGTACGGCGTACGGCGTACGGTGGACAGCGGACGGACATTGCCTTTTTGGAATCTTCGCACCTTGAAACGGAAAAGAAAAAAGTTTGAGGGGGTGTTATAAAAATTTTTTGCTGAGCGAATACATACGTGTATTATTCACAGAATAATAAACCAAAAGCATTTTGTGAAGGGATTGAAGCTTGAGGAGAAATGAAGACAGCTGGGTCGCCGGTGGGTAAAGGCGTAAGGTCCGGCGCGAACCAGTGACAGCTGATTGCCTCATGAATACATTCATCGAATACGTCAGTCGGTGCCGCAAGACGAGGACTTCCCCGATCCTCGAGGGATTTTCATTCCAATTAATTCTCAACATCGATTCGGTTGTCTCTTGGTTTCTTGAGACGAAGACGGAAGGAAAATCGAGCAGAAAATAGTGCGTGAATTCAAAATAACAAGGTACATCAGAATTACTGAAGCTGCGATCAGAAGTGTGCTCGCTTACTTCGATGTTTCGCGTAAACCCATCTCGACACAGTTACCGACATAGGTAGCTTTTCTTAGCTTTTCTCATTTCAAACTTCAAGTAAGGAAATATATTGTTCAGTAACGCATGTACTACAGGGAAGGCTCATTAGAGGGTGCGTAGATAACTGCGAAATATTAGAGTTGCTCAGACTAACTTCCTTAACTTCCTAGCATAAATAGACTAAAAAACTGAATTAATATGAAGCACACATGAACAGCAGTAGAAAAATACCTTAGAAATACAACAAGATTGCATTGAGTAGGCACAAATTTTGATAAAAACGAGATCATAACGGAAGTTCGATCAAAACGATAAAACAAACGAATAGTCTGAGCTTGATTAAATATAAAAATAAATGTCATAATGAAAAGGGTGAAGGAGGAGGGGATTGTGGAAGAATGAATGAATAATGAATTAAGATTTTACATATTAACTTGCCTAGAAAAAAAGTCTGCCAATTCGAGTAGGCAGTACAGCTTCCTCACTTGAATCACATGAACGTGTAGAATAGTTGGGTAGGTTCATTTTGATAGGGGACCATCTGCGATCCAACCCGCGGGTACCCTCAAAATTTCAGTTCTCCACGAATATTTTTCGCGTAGTTAGAAGCGTTACAAGGAAACGGTCAACATTTCAGGTGTGCGCATGCGCAGAAGGAAGTAACAGTACGATTCCAATGAAATTCATTTGGAACTACCAGAGTGTGATTCCTGATCGACCCTCCAAATGTGAACTCATTTCAACGATAGTTAGGGTAGTTATGGGTAGAGATGTGTCGGTCATGAGTGACCTTGTCTCAAAGACCTTCTCTTTCAAGTGAACTGGTCCCAAATGACCTGCCGAGGGAATTTCGCAGTTCACCCGTTCGCCGTTCACTAAGGTCCCCCGAGTCTCGTGCCCTTCCATCCCACCAACCGGAGCAGGTAGCAGGTCACCAGTTCGCCGTTCCTTTTGTCAGTTCAGTTCGCCCTTATCTCACTCTTACCTCAATCGTCAATCCCACAGTCAGTTTCTGTGATTTTTCATACTTTTCTAAAGGAAATTTCATTTTTTGTAAAGAGTCATTTTCATAAAGCAACTATCCTGTGTCCTGTGATGTGTATTTCATTTAAGTAGTCCCCAAAAATATGTGATTTTTGTTATTTTCTTAATTTCGTTATTGAAAAATATACCTATTTTTTCTTTTTGAGAAAATAGTCGTAGTACTTTTATTGATTCTCCTACTTCACCTTACTAGGTAAGCTTTAACAAATATTTATATGAATAAAAATTTTTACCAAAGCTTCTCTTTAGATAATTCTATGAATTCAGCAGAAAAATGTTAATAAATGAGGCTAGAGTTGGCCCGTACTGAGAAATTATTAGCAGGTCGCAGGTCCCGCTCGCACACTACCTGTGGAGAAAGTGAACTGGTGACCTTCTCCAACTGAGAGGGAGATTGGGCTCGTACTGAGAAATTCCTAGCAGGTCGCAGGTCCTGCGTGTTCACTTCAAAGTGAACTGGTGACCTTCTCCCGTTGAACTTGTCTTCGAACTGAGTGACCTGCTGGGAGTCAACTCACTCAGGTGAACTGGGTTTACACACCTCTAGTTATGGGCCTTCCAAGTATTTCACGTTTGCGCGTGTGCAGACGGAACGATTTCCATGATTTCAATATGGGTCCATCTGCGATCCAACCCACGTGTACCCTCCAAATTTCAGGTCTCTAAGGCCCGGTTCAAAAAAAATCTGTAACCATGATAGTTACCTGACCCTGGGGCTACTTTCGATTTTTCGGGAACCCTGGGGTTCGCAGCAGGAGCGTTCAAAAAAGTTTTCTGTGGTAAGGTTACCTTGATAGAATCGATTATTTGGGTACCCTGGTAACTTCAAATTTAGCCATGGATACTTCACGAGAAATCCACGTCAAACCGCCCATGGACGCTATAAATCCATGAAGTTTGATTCATGGATAATAATAGTTCCATGGAATATCGGCGTATAAAGCAACTTTTAGGCAACACTGTTGCTCATTCTAACCTAGATCCCGTGACTTCATCCTAGCATGATATTTAATAAATCCGTACTCTTCAAGTGCTGTAGTAATCGATCCTAGCAACAAATATTGCCTTTACTAAAAATACTTTCTATGTTTTTTAATTGAGTGATTTGTAGCAACTCCTAGGTGTACGTTTATTCGGCGTTGCACCTGTTTGATGGAAATTTAAACGGGGGTAAACAAGGATAATGTGGGGTAAATCATACAGACGTGTTAGGAACAAGGATACCTATAATTTCTATTCACTACGTAATGGTTCAAAATATGCGATGAATCATCCAAGAGATGCTGAGTACCGTCGTCAACATCAGGTAGTTATTCCTTTAACATGTTCGCGATGTTGTGGAGAACTGCCTGCGTTCTGCCGTAGATATTTGAGGGCGTATTTCTTCGAGAACAAACGCGACTCCTTCCTTCGACAACCTGAAGCGATCGTAAAATTCCTTCTCACTCCAGGCGTCGAAGTTGGGATGTCTCGCTCTGATCCGATATCTTCTCGGTTCTACGACTAGCCCTAGTTCGACGAAGACGTCATCATCCTCATCGCTCGCATAATAGTTATAACGGTTCATTATTACCACAATAATGCAAAATAGGACGGGATCTGAATGGTGCAGCGCAAATAGGAAAACCAAAAACAATGAGCAACCATCTTCGTTTTGAGAGTAACCATGGTAAACTTCTTGTAACCCCTCGAATAGCTGGGGTTACGTACCCATGGTAAAGTTTTCGATTTATCGCACTAATGATCGATTACTGAATTTTTTTGAACGCCACTTTCGTTACCATGGTTGGGAAACCTTAAGGTAAACTTCAACCCCAGGGTTACACTCTTTTTTGAACCGGGCCTAAGACTATTTTTCGCGTAGTTAGAAGCGTTAAAAGGAAACTGCCAACATTTCATGTTTGCGCATGCGCAAAAGGAATTAACGACTCCAATGAAATTTGTATGGAACTACCAAAGTATTATTCCTGATCGACCCTCCAAATCTGAACTCATTTCAACGATATTTAAGGTAGTTATGGGAGTTTCAAATATTTCACGTTTGCGCATGTGCAGACGGAACGATTTCCATAATTTTGAAGTGGGATCATCTGCGATCCAACCCGCGTGTACCCTCAAAACTTCAGGGGGCCTGTTCACTAAGCCAAAGAGACGTATATCTTTCAGGTCCGACTCTCTCTTTTGGCAAAATAGATTTTTATAGTATCCATGACAGGGTTATTCAGTAACTTTTAAAAGAGAGAGTTGGCGGCCATCTTGGCATTCTTGATCTCTTTCAGAGAGATAGCTAATTAGGTGTCTTTCCTCACAAGAGAGAGTCTATTTCTCGTTTGTTTCACAGTGATCCTGTAATATCCTCATTCATCCGCAACCACATCGGTAATTTTGATCGTGTATTTTTTTTTCATTTCATAAAGTTTTTCATCATAAAGTTATCATTTCATAAAGATTAAATTTTTCATTTCAATTTTAATTTAAAATGTATACATAATTATTGATTCATGAGTAAAAACGTCCAAGTACGGGTTACAAGCATTAAGCCCCCTAATTCGACTTTTTCTGTTTATAATTGAGACTTTTTTCAATTTCATTTAAACTTTTATCCGATTCGTGAGTCCAAGTATGGATTGAGGTAGGTAGGTACCCATTGAATAGGTATTACTAAGAAATGCGTTCATTATTAAGGAATTGAACTCACGGGGGCACAAACATCTCGCACTTCATGGATACTATGGCATTTTCGTGTATTAGGATCCACATCTCTTTGTCAAGGTCACTGGAGCTATTCAGTAAAATAGACGAACCCGGGAGACATTGGAAGAGACTGTCTCCCATGAGAGACTATCTCTCGCGGGCGATTTTCAAAATAGATAATCTCTTTCCACTATCTATTTTAGTGAATAGGCCCCCAGCTCTCTACGACTATTTTTCGCGTAGTTAGAATAAACCAAAATGGAAACGTGTACCGTAATAATAACAAAGAAGATAGATCAGCTATGAGAAGGCGGGTTTCTCTATTGTTTTTTGTTAGCGAATTTTCAAAGAAAATGAAGCTATTGCAATGGCTTCGAAATTTAAATAATATAAATTTTTGGAAATTTTCTTCATAGAAATCCGTTTCAGACCATTCTAAAACGATTCCTGAAATTTAACACTTTTTTATATGTATATATATATATATATGTGTCACTCCAGACGATAACTCTCGATAGAATTGAGATAAACAGCTCAAATTTGCACAAAAAATCTATCTTGGCAATCGAAAGGCTAAGTTCGAAGATGGGCGAAATTGGCCTACTCTAAGGAGGGTTTTGGCGCATTTAAAGTGCGCAAAAATTACCCAAAAATCCCCAAAATGTTATTTTCCAACAAGTGACCCCTCATTTTAAAGGTTTTTGCACGCTGAACACGATGGTGGAATCGGATTTTAGATATCTTGATCCGTTCTCAAATTAGAGCATTTAAAGTGCGCAAAAATTACCCAAAAATCCCCAAAATGTTATTTTCCAACAAGTGACCCCTCATTTTAAAGGTTTTTGCACGCTGAACACGATGGTGGAATCGGATTTTAGATATCTTGATCCGTTCTCAAATTAGAGCATTTAAAGTGCGCAAAAATTACCCAAAAATCCCCAAAATGTTATTTTCCAACAAGTGACCCCTCATTTTAAAGGTTTTTGCACGCTGAACACGATGGTGAAATCGGATTTTAGATATCTAAATCCGTTCTTAAATTAGAGCATTTAAAGTGCGCAAAAATTACCCAAAACTAGGATAAGCTTTAAACTCTTACCCCCCCCCCCCACCCCCTTAGAGTGGTCAGCGTAGCACCCACATGTTCTTCCAAGTGATCCTTCCAGAAACCACATCCTTCCTTCATAGTTTATTTCAAGATTGAGCCTGCATGAAAAACAACCTGCACTTGAAGCACTCATGATTTTCTATAACAACTCCTTTACCTACTGCACTCTCTTGAGTAGGTAAGTCAAAAGTCCTAACTACCCTATCCTACCTAATATGAACCCACAGCGATCAAATAAATAAGCACTTAGTACAATTACGTAATAAACAAACGGTAGAATCAGGATGGACAAAACGTACAAATTAAAATAAATACGAAGAGAATATACATAGAAAACCAAATTTTAGACCGAAGTTTTCCTTTATTGAAAACCATAGCCATTAATTCGAATATTTCTTTGAAAATTCGCTCATTAAGTCATGCTGCATGACTGGTGTTTTTTTTTGTTTTTTAAATTAAGGTACTTATTCATCTGCCTGTTGAATCATCTCCACTGAACTCCCGAAGTTTTATCTTGCGTCAACGGATTAGGCACAAACGTAGAAGTTCATTTTGGTTTATCGACAGATCAGCTGGGTTCATTAAAACTGAGTAAATACTGACGATTTAGCGACCCACTTTGCCGTCCGCTCTTTATTCGCATTGGTATTATTGTATGTTACAACTGAAAAACAGTAATTAGACATTCCAACCTATGTATAACTACAGTGAATGGGTGACCATGTTGTGTTTTAGCTAAACTAGCGCATTATTAGAGACAATTTTACGCTGATTTTTGTGTGACAACTTATTAAATTTAACGTTGAATCATTAAAATTGCCCTTGACACAATTTCTCCAAGGATATCGCTCGATCGAATATATTCGCCGAGAAATCATCACGTCCGCGGCTGAATCTCGCGGTTTTTTTCCAAGGACAAAACCCATTGATTATTCAAATGATTACAACTCATTCCAGTGATCTGGCTTCATCAATCGTTTTCAGCCTTTAAAATCCAAGTCAAGCAACGTGCAACTGTCGGCAGTTACCGCGGAACCCTTCATAATTATTAGGTTCTAGCGTGTTTGAGTATACAATTAAGAATTATGGGAGGCTGGAAGCGAAAGGGTGCCTAACGGGAAAGGAAATCCACAGGGAGGTAGGTACGTAATTAGAGTAAGTACTGTAAAAGTCGATCAAAACGGAATTGAATTTACTTAATGGCAGTGTTTCGAACCGAATGTTTTCTCTATGTGAGAAATCTTTTGCACAGAGTGGACATTATACCTTCCTCGTCGTTATTTTGTACGCCTATACTAATTGTACAGTTTGATCCGTTGGAGATAAATTGACACTTGTACACACATATTTCCCAATCTGCATAAACCATGAAAGCCTCACTAAAATCAGTTCAGTAGAACTGGAGAAACGAGCGATAGATGGTTGTCGTTGTTCGCGCAATTTCGTTTGATTTCGCAGAAATAATGTGTGGAAAACCTGATGTGTCAAGTCTCAGGTCCTCAAAACTTTGGCTCGTTTTGATTTATTCCTTCGCTAACAAGGAGTGGACGTGGAACAAAAGCGTCTTGGTGTTTGAAACGCAAAAGGCTGGTGAAAATTCTGATTTTGGAGGGCATAACTTTGTTCTGTTCCTACACGAACAAATAAGGCGTTTTTTTCCTACCCCCGGTAGCGTGGAAACAAAATTCTCAAGAACCTACTACTTCTCTGCGGATAAATGCTAAATGGTTTTATGGAAAACGTGGGAATCGTACGTCAGACTTCGAAGATTTACAACACTGTAGTTTGCTCTAGGTTTATTGTTTACATAATGAGTGTTCATTATGTACCAATCAAACCGAAATGAAAATACTTTTATTTCAAGATGTATGTCAAAATATGCATCAATTAGTATAATGGAAATATAATCCCCAATACGTTACTTTTTGCCCTATAGAAGCTAAATGATACTGCTTATCCGAAGTTGGAGTCTCCCCCAACCAACACTCGCTTAGTAAACAATATCAGGTTTCCTCACCAAACTTGGCAGTGTCACTATCAAACGATTATTTCAGCACTTCTAATATTCATGGGAAAAATAAAAACGCTGCAAATCCTTACATAACGGTTTATTATTTTGTAAAGAACACCCTTCTGTTACAGATCACAGCTCTCTGTACAGATAACCCTTCTGTATAATATATTATACATATTATGTAGATCGCAGACCCTCCGTACCTTAGTACCTAACCCTGTACTTTTTTCAAAATAGGTAAAATTTCTCTTCACGTTTTCTTTCTTATTTTACATACAAAATTTTGATTCTTGGATTATCAATTATATTATCTCTCCGAAAACGGCGTAAGACACAAACATTCAAGAAAACGTTTTTTAAACTACATTTTTGAATTTGAATTTTCGGAAATTTCATGGAATTTTTATAGTTATGACCCTAACTCCATTCACGGATTAACATAATGCATTTTAAGACCTTCCCCAGAACTGTAAGTTAACCACAGCCAGAGAAAACGTGAAGAAACTGACAAAAAAACCAGTCATGCAGCATGACTTAATGAGCGAATTTTCAAAGAAATATTCGAATTAATGGCTATGGTTTTGAATAATGGAAAACTTCGGTCTAAAATTTGGTTTTCTATGTATATTCTCTTCGTATTTATTTTAATTTGTACGTTTTGTCCATCCTGATTCTACCGTTTTGGGTTTTGGGTAGGTTTTGCGCACTTTAAATGCTCTAATTTAAGAACGGATTTAGATATCTAAAATCCGATTTCACCATCGTGTTCAGCGTGCAAAAACCTTTAAAATGAGGGGTCACTTGTTAGAAAATAACATTTTGGGGATTTTTGGGTAATTTTTGCGCACTTTAAATGCTCTAATTTGAGAACGGATCAAGATATCTAAAATCCGATTCCACCATCGTGTTCAGCGTGCAAAAACCTTTAAAATGAGGGGTCACTTGTTGGAAAATAACATTTTGGGGATTTTTGGGTAATTTTTGCGCACTTTAAATGCGCCAAAACCCTCCTTAGAGTAGGCTAATTTCGCCCATCTTCGAACTTAGCCTTTCGATTGCCAAGATAGATTTTTTGTGCAAATTTGAGCTGTTTATCTCAATTCTATCGAGAGTTATCGTCTGGAGTGACACATATATATATATATATATACATATAAAAAAGTGTTAAATTTCAGGAATCGTTTTAGAATGGTCTGAAACGGATTTCTATGAAGAAAATTTCCAAAAATTTATATTATTTAAATTTCGAAGCCATTGCAATAGCTTCATTTTCTTTGAAAATTCGCTAAAAACAGGGTCTGCGCCCCCTTAATAGGTAACTACCTAAATAACGTGTTAAATGTTGCTAGAAGAAATGCTGCTAGCTAAAATGGCAAAAAGAAACACGAGTAATGAAGTTCTGAAGTGAAAATTGTTGATGGAGTGAAAAAATATTCGGTCCCGGTGGGGTTTTGATCTTGGGAACTTCATCGTATCAGTTCGACAGTTAAACCACTGCGCTATAAAGTTTAGCTAGCAGGAGACCAGTGACGTGGGCTGTCTCCATAAACCCTGCTCTTTACGGCAAATTTTATGGCAACATCGCTGAGTGCTCCGGATGGTCTCAAAAATTCAGAAAAAAATCGAACTATTTAAAAATGCGAGAAAACCCACACCTCAAATATACAATTTTCCGAGATAGGGATACTCCGGACATTTCAACCCCCATTTTTCACTCTTTAGAGTTGAGTGACAGTAACGCCGAGCTTCGAGGGCCAACTAGAGCCCAAACGGGACCCATCTACCAAATTTCGTGAATTTTGGTTCATGAGAACTAAGGAAAAAGCCGTGGACGGCGTACGGCGGACGGACGGAAATATTTTCATTCGATATTCGTATTCTACGTCCCTTGAAACGTAAACCATCAAATTTTGAGGGGGTTATATATATATATATATATATATATATTTTTTTTTTTTTTTTTTTCATGGACGATTCCAAAGCTCTATTATTGATAATAATAAACCAAAAACTCTGCTCAAATGCACCTTGTTTTAGGGAGCTATTAAACTCCTCCACACTGTTATACACATTATTGTTAAAATTCAATGATAAATCAACAGCATCAATGTATTCAACCATAAAGAAATATATAGGTATATATATTTATTTATTTATTTCTGTACGTTAAATAGGAAATTAGTTTTCGTTTTAAATGAAGAACATCACCAATAATGTCATTCACACACTGAATCCATTTTTCGGAAATGGTTTAAGTATATCAGGATTTCAGTAGACGCGACTATTTTCGGCATCGTTCTTCTTCACGTAGAGTTTTCCCTTGGAAGTTCAGGAAAATTGTAGGCACATTCTTTCCCTATCTATCCTTGCGAACCAAAACAGGGTGGAATTAGATTGATCCAGTCAATCTTTCGTTGATGAATATTAGCGAATTTTCAAAGAAAATGTAGCTATTTGAATTTTCATCAATACACCCTTGGCCCTTGGACAGACCTCTGAAGGCTTTCATCTGTGTGATCCAAGATTTTTTCTGCGTTAGGGTAGCGAATTTAACAATAATCTTCCCGGCAGAATTCTTAGCTGCTGGAGTTACGCCCATTTTCAATTTTTGCCGATACGCTAAGTCAACGTTTCTTTCGTCCTGGGGAATCTGTATTTTATCTACTACAAATTTCAAGACTTCGCTGATGTTTTCATTCTTAGCTACTGGAATACCTTTCAATTAATGCTCATGTTTTAGTAATTCCAACGCTATGCTTATGTAAGCGCTAAGAGCTCAGATGTTGACGTAGGTATAAATGGACAGCTCTTTAGGGAGTAGCTATCTTATCTATAGAGAAACAGCTGTTGACGGGGTTATCGCTACCTCTGCTCCCATTTGCCTTGGGCTCGCCTCGTTATCACAAGCGAATGTTTTTGCTTCCTTACTACAGAAAAGGCGGAAAAAACCTAGTACCCTTGCAAGTACCAAAAAACACTTTTTTTTTTAACTCAAAAATCAAATTTTCTTCCCTTGTCTGTACCTCTCACTCCCGAAACTCAGTAGGTACAGAGCCAATTTTGATATCAATTCAAATCAAATATTGTAGTTTAGTTTCTAGTGCCTACTGAGTCTCAGGCGTCCCGGTAGCCTTTTACTATGGAAGATGACCCATTTTGTACTGCGTGAAACGAAGCACAAGCACGTCATGGACTGACGGTATAGTATCCGTCATTGAACGAGTGTCAGCGATAAGGATTTATCTCTTTCTCAAGTGTTTCCAGGCTCTCTTAAACCAGGCTACTTGTCATGCCCACTCCAAACGCACTCTTACTAATACCTACTGTTTCTTTATTTGACACTTTTAATTCCACCTATTAATTCGACGAGGTAATATTACGTACAAATGTACCTAAAATCCTAGATGACATTTACTGCTAACTTTTGATGACATTGCCTCGCTAAATTTTGATGCAGTAGAGTACGGGGAATTTTATAAGCAGGTTGAATTGAAAAGGAAAATTCATTCTCATGATTGAATGATTTCATGAGGTTTGTTTTCATTTTAGAGATGAAAAATTTGTCTGTCCGTCCGTCTGTGTCCGCCACAAGCATAACTTCCTTCAATTCAAATCCGACTTAGCTGAAATTTTCAGGGTCCCCCCCCCCCCCCACAGTCTAGAGTTGTTGGCCCTAGACGGTCCCCTATGAATTTCGAAACGATCGGATGATTGGTAAGGCCATTGCGCATGCGCAACCAACAAATCAGAGGTAATCAATTTTCCACGAACCAATGGCCCAATTTCACGGCCCATGAATTTCATGTACCTAATGCACGTTCATGCATAACAAAATTTAAAAAAAAACGGGCGGTAGACCTATGGTTCTACCGATAGGTAGATCATTTAATAATGATTAATTTCACGACATTGTTGTCCTCAAACGTCAGATATCGTTTCGCTCTTTCGGCAGCTGTTCGCAAAACAAATGGAAACGTCCTGTTAATCATTCCTATTAAATGATAAAATTTGCAGGTCAATAATGCTTCAAAAGTTGTAAACGTTTTGGTTTCACCTCCCATCAATTTCCTAATGCTATTTGAACTATAATAGGACCGAGTCACCTGATTTGCATATGACATCTTTCTTTTTGATCGTCAAAAAATCTGACAAATTTGTTTTCAACCAGAAGATCCAATTCTTCATTTCTAAATGGATAAAACAGAAGCACGACTTCTCGCTTGTAATCGAGACTTTCTGTAGAGATATCGTAGTTTCTCCAACGCAGGATGTGCGGTAATTTTCTCGAAATGTAAGTCTTGCTCTTTGTGGAGAGGAAATAGTATGCCGCAAATTTGGCTAAAGACACGCTATCCAAATTAACTGGACGAGACTCGTATTTCGAGATCAAATCGCTTTTCCACACGTCTGTCGATTCGTCGAGTTCTTCTTCCAACTCTTTCGCAGTTTTGCGAACTTTAGTTCTCTGATGAGGCCAGACCGTAGGGATGTACTTCACTTGTCGACTCGTCACGCACATCGGAAGTCGCAGCAAGAACCAAGCGGCTTCCTGAGCACACATTTCTACCGCGTTCAGAACTCTCGTGCCTAAAGATTTCAACATTTCTGCGTAGTCCAAATCGGGACGTTCTTCGGACAATTTGATCAGCTCTTTTTGCAAATCACTGACACCTCGATTTGTTTTGTTTACGTACTCTACTACGTATGCTGCACAAGAATATTCGTCCAATATGTATTGCAAATCAGTGTTAGATGCAGTCGTGTTTGCGATCCACGGATTGAAGGGGTTCATCCATTTTTCGCTCATCCGTCTTTTGTGAAACACTGTAGGACGCTTGATTCCTCCTCTGAGAATGTTCAAATAGCCTTGGTAACTCAACCGGTGGTTAGTCAGAAATTCTTCGAGCGACTCGTATTCGATTTCTTCGAGTTTCTTGTGAAGACTTCTGAGGCGAGTTTTTAGCGCTTTCCGTTTTGTATTCTCTTTGTCCATCGGCATCAAAATTGTGGTCCGATAAACCGGCCAGAAGGGAGCTCCGAATCTACATTTCGTTTTGTTTTTCTTGTAGCATGTGAAGGTGTGTTTGTGGGTCTGACGAATCTTAGCAGCTTAAATCCGGCGAGATAAGAAGATTTATGGAAAATGCGCCGCTTTATGTGAACATTGATGGTTGAATCATCATCGAGCAATCGCGGAAGACTTTGAATCGTCCTTTGCACATTGATCAGAACGTTAACTACTTGACCAACTATTCCGTAATTTCCAGCAGCGTAACGCAGTCTGCGTATGTGCATAAAGGGAAGTCTGGGCGAAACTAACCATTCTTCGACCAAATTCATTTTTTCCAAAGCCGGCATTGGGGCGTAAGAAAATCCGTTCCATCGGCACAAACTGGGTATCAAATTCTTTTGCAGCGCGTGACGACAAGTATTGCATGCTTTTTTAACGCTTCCAGATTCGATAGGAAATTCCGAGTTTAGAAGTTGAAGTTGCTCGCAATTGATAATTTTTATGTCTCTGACGAACCACAGTCGATCGCAAACATCGCAAACGGTTCCAAAGAGGTTCTCGTAAAATTCTTTGTCAAATTTTTGTGTCGAAACGTTGTAACAGATTGAGTATAGAGATGTATTTGAAGACTCTTTCAACTCCTCCACCTCTTGAGCCTTTTTCCTAGCTCGTAAGGTGCCCACATACCAAATTACAGCTTCATAGAGTGAATAGCATATAAATTAGCTGTAGGAGCAACTCTGCTGATCCGGGGCCTGGGCAGCATCAAGTTAAAGTCCTAAGGTGCCCACATACCACACTACAGCTTCGTAGAGTGAATAGCATAGAAATTAGCTTTAGGTGCCACTCAGCTGATCCGAGGCCTGGGCAGCGTCAAGTTAAAGTCCTAAGGAGCCCACATACCAAATTACAGCTTCGTAGAGTGAATAGCATATAAATTAGCTGTAGGAGCAACTCTGCTGATCCGGGGCCTGGGCAGCATCAAGTTAAAGTCCTAAGGTGCCCACATACCACACTACAGCTTCGTAGAGTGAATAGCATAGAAATTAGCTTTAGGAGCCACTCAGCTGATCCGAGGCCTGGGCAGCATCAAGTTAAAGTCCTAAGGAGCCCACATACCAAATTACAGCTTCGTAGAGTGAATAGCATAGAAATTAGCTTTAGGTGCCACTCAGCTGATCCGAGGCCTGGGCAGCGTCAAGTTAAAGTCCTAAGGAGCCCACATACCAAATTACAGCTTCGTAGAGTGAATAGCATAGAAATTAGCTTTAGGTGCCACTCAGCTGATCCGAGGCCTGGGCAGCGTCAAGTTAAAGTCCTAAGGAGCCCACATACCAAATTACAGCTTCGTAGAGTGAATAGCATAGAAATTAGCTTTAGGTGCCACTCAGCTGATCCGAGGCCTGGGCAGCGTCAAGTTAAAGTCCTAAGGAGCCCACATACCAAATTACAGCTTCGTAGAGTGAATAGCATAGAAATTAGCTTTAGGAGCCACTCAGCTGATCCGGGGCCTGGGCAGCGTCAAGTTAAAGTCCTAAGGAGCCCACATACCAAATTACAGCTTCGTAGAGTGAATAGCATAGAAATTAGCTTTAGGTGCCGTGACGTGACGTGACTCCAAAACAAATGGAAACGTCCTGTTAATCATTATTAAATGATAATAGACGCTAATCACTCATTATAGACAGAATTCTCTTCATCCAACCTAATCTTCACTGAATTTATTATTATTTATTTCATCATACGTTCAGTTGATCTTTACGATCATGTCGATACGAGGAAGTTAGGTGCCATATATTGAACTTGGCGGACTTTTTTTTTTCATCTTCCTCAGTTTTCATCTCAGAAATTTAGTTATCCACTCGTTGGGAAGCAAGAAATTTATCTCGAAACTAAATTCCCATTCCATAAAACACATCACGAATTTGACATTTTTGTTTGCAATCATGTGACACGGAGTTGGGCGTAGCTGATAAGACTGTCTTATTTTTATATAAACATTTACAATTAAAGAAACGCTGCAAATGATTACACAACGGTTTATTATTTACCTATATAGATACTCCTTCTGTTCACTGTTTTCTGTGGTCAGTACCCTTGAGCTCCTCCAGGAAAGCCCTCGAGTACTGGAGCCAGCCCGGGAATTGAAGTTTCATACAAATACGCGAGATTCAATAATTCAATCATTCATCATTCATCATTTTTTGTAGATATTCATTTGTAAATAATAAACCGTTTTTTAATCATTTACCTGTATAGATGCCCCTACTACTTAGATAGTATAATAAACAGTTGTGTAATAATTTACCGTTTGGGTAGTAATTTACCGTTGTGTAATAATTTACCGTTTGGGTAGTAATTTACCGTTGTGTAATAATTTACCGTTGTTTAATAATTTACCGTTGCGTCGTAATTTACACAATAATAAACCGTTGTGTAATAATTTACATATAATAACCGTTGTGTAATAATTTACCTGTAAAGATGCCCTAAATCGAGTATTGAGCCAGCCTGGGAATTACATTTCATAATATTGCTGTTATTCATGAAACATAACGTTTGTTCAGGTTGCAAAAGTACCTATCAACAAAATCCAAAAGAGCCATCATTTTTCAAATGAAATAATATCACAGAACAATCAACTCGACATACAGTCATCGTGACTATAATCAGGTGGTCCCTTGCAATGATTATCTCGGGCCAATTCCCGGTTGTTGCCGCGTCCCTAGCAATATGTGGGGTGAATGTAAACAATTTCATTCACCCTCCTGTTGAAGAAGCCTGTCGGTGCAAACTTCTGGGCCTTACCGTGAACGACCGGCTGGACGTACAACGCTCTGCGTGGTCTCAAAAAACTCCAAAGTTCGAGAACTATTTAAACATTTAAAAATACTCGAGATAACGGCGTCCTGGAGACTTCAACCCCTATTTTTCACCCCGTAGGGATGACTGACATTAACGCCGAGCTTCGAGGACCAACTAGACCCCAAATGGGACCTATAAACCGAATTTCGTCAATTTTTGGTTCATGGTAACTAAGAAAAGTGCGAAGTGCGGCGTACCGCGGACGTACAGAAATTTTGTTATTGCATTTTCGGATTCTACATACCTTGAAACGGAAACCATCAAATTTTGAGGGGGGTTTAAAATTTTTTTTCATGCTTGATTCCAAAGGTTCATTATTGAAAATAATAAACCAAAATGGAAGCACGGATCGGATGACGTGTGACATGGTCCACATCCTTCCTTCTTCGAGAGTGAAGATCAGGAAGATCAATAAGATCCCTAGATCAGGAATTTCCCTTTTCTTCGTTAGCACTCAATTTCGTTCATCGTAATCATTTCTACTACGATCATTATCGGATCCTAATTTGGCAGGAGCACGGACGCGAACGGCTTCGCTCGGGACAGAAACAAAAACCTTATCTTCCATCAAAGGTCAAGAACGCGCGATTGCAGTGGCGAATGAACCCGACCGAGGATCAAGCGCGGGCCGTGAAATGCGGCAATGCAACTTCTTATCAAAGTCGAGGTCAAGGTCAGATAAGAAGGTTCACGGGAAGTCCACGTAAGACATTCTGGAAATTGCTTCCTACTGCGCACAGAGTTACGCCAACTGCATGCAGAGAACGATTAGTAATCCGCGAGGGAGCAGAACACTTGTGACAGAGTGTGACAGTGCGGGTGGACCCTCGAGAGTCCCCCTCCTAGACCAGTGAGATTATCACCGGTTAAGAAGGGATATATTTTTTTCAAAATCACAAAGAATGGAAATATTTCCTTTCCACCCACTACTTATTGATTTGGGAATCGATATAAACAGATTATGACAGTAGGGGACAACAAATCCCGATCGATGCTCCGAACCTGCTGTCCCGCATCTGCCGGCTACAGTGCCACCCATTCCATCCTGAGTTCCATCGTAGGAACTAATGTGGTAATTCGTCGGTATACGGATGCAGAATTCCACGGACTCCTTCGCTCCTTAAATAAGACGTATGGTGTGACGCAAAGGAAACTACCAAGAGGTTTCTGACAGAAAAAACGCTGCAAATCCCTGCACAACGGTTTATTATTTTGTACAGAATACCCTTCTGTTACAGATCACCGCTCTCTGTATAGATAACCCTTCTATATAATATGCACTAGTCTATACATATCATGTAGATCGCAGACCCTCCGTAGGTTAGTATACCTAACCCCGTACTCGTTACTAGGTGCCTACCTAAATCACGAGTTAAATGTTGCTAAAATAATTCTGTCGATGACAAACAATAACTAAAATGGCGAAAAAAACTCAAATAATGAAGTTCTAAAGGAAAATTGTTGATGTGGAGTGAAATAGATGCCCCTTCTGCGTAGATCACTGTTTTCTGTGGTCAGTACCTACCCTCTGGTCAAGTATAATGAACCGTTGTGTAATAATTTGCCCATCAATGATACTTCAACGGTTGGTCAAGTTGAAAAAGTACCGATCAACAAAATCCAGCCCCTTTTTGGTAGATGAACCATTGTGTAATAATTTACCGTTATGTGATAATTTACCGTGTAATAATTTGCCGTTGTGTAATAATTACCATTGTGTAATAATTTACCCATCAATAATACATCAACGTTTGTTCAAGTTTCAGAAGCACCTACCAACAAAATCCATACCACCACTTATCCAAATGAAATAATCCATCACTTATCAAATGAAATGATATCGCAGAACAACCAACTCGACTTCATACAGCCATCCTTGATTATAATCAGGTGCTCCCTAGCGATGATATCCGGGCCGGATTTATACCGTTTGATTCAAGATCGTGTTGACGAAGCTTTTTGGTGCACACGAACGGCTGGACGTACAATGCTCCGGGTGGTCTCAAAAAATTGTTTAGCTCAAGAAAAATTTAATAACGTAAAAAATACCTGTATAGGTTCCCCTTCTACGGAGATAGAATAATGAACCGTTGTGTAATAATTTGCCCATCACTAATACTTCAACGGTTGTTCAAGTTGCAAAAGTACCGATCAACAAAATCCGGCCCCTTCTGGGTAGATGAGCCGTTGTGTAATAATTTACCGTGGTGTCATAATTTACCGTTGTGTAATAATTCACCGTTGTGTAATAATATGCCGATGTGTAATAATTTGCCATTGTGTAATAATTTACCCATCAATAATACTTCAACGTTTGTTCAAGTTTCAGAAGTACCTACCTACCAACAAAATCCAATAGTCGATCAGTTATCAAATGAAATAATATCGCAGAACAACCAACTCGACTTCATACAGCCATCCTTGATTATAATCAGGTGCTCCCTAGTGATGATATCAGGGCCGGATTTATACCGTTTGATTCAAGATCGTGTTGACGAAGCTTTTTGGTGCACACGAACGGCTGGACGTACAATGCTCCGGGTGGTCTCAAAAAATTGTTTAGCTCAAGAAAAATTTAATAACGTAAAAAATACCTGTATAGGTTCCCCTTCTACGGAGATAGAATAATGAACCGTTGTGTAATAATTTGCCCATCACTAATACTTCAACGGTTGTTCAAGTTGCAAAAGTACCGATCAACAAAATCCGGCCCCTTCTGGGTAGATGAGCCGTTGTGTAATAATTTACCGTGGTGTCATAATTTACCGTTGTGTAATAATTCACCGTTGTGTAATAATATGCCGATGTGTAATAATTTGCCATTGTGTAATAATTTACCCATCAATAATACTTCAACGTTTGTTCAAGTTTCAGAAGTACCTACCTACCAACAAAATCCAATAGTCGATCAGTTATCAAATGAAATAATATCGCAGAACAACCAACTCGACTTCATACAGCCATCCTTGATTATAATCAGGTGCTCCCTAGCGATGATATCCGCGCCGGATTTATACCGTTTGATTCAAGATCGTGTTGACGAAGCTTTTTGGTGCACACGAACGGCTGGACGTACAATGCTCCGGGTGGTCTCAAAAAATTGTTTAGCTCAAGAAAAATTTAATAACGTAAAAAATACCTGTATAGGTTCCCCTTCTACGGAGATAGAATAATGAACCGTTGTGTAATAATTTGCCCATCAATAATACTTCAACGGTTGTTCAAGTTGCAAAAGTACCGATCAACAAAATCCAGCCCCTTCTGGGTAGATGAGCCGTTGTGTAATAATTTACCGTGGTGTCATAATTTACCGTTGTGTAATAATTCACCGTTGTGTAATAATTTGCCGATGTGTAATAATTTACCCATCAATAATACTTCAACGTTTGTTCAAGTTTCAGAAGTACCTACCAACAAAATCCAATAGTCCATCACTTGTCAAATGAAATAATATCGCAGAACAAACGTCACATCACTTCATACAGCCATCAAGGATGGCTCCGTAGTTATGATATCCGGGCCGGATTTATACCGTTTGATTCACGATCGTGTTGACGAAGCTTTTTGGTGCTCACGATGGCTGGACGTACGATGCTCCGGGTGGTCTCAAAAAATTGTTTAGCTCAAGACTAATTTAATAACGTAAAAAAAACCATACCCTTCTATCGAAAGTTTTCGAGCTACGGCGTTCTGAAATTGAACAGTAACGTCGAGCTTCGAGGACCAACTAGACCCCGAACGGAACCTATTACCCGAATTTCATCAATTTTGTTTCATGGTAACTAAGAAAAGTGGCCCGTACGGCGTACGGCGGACAGACGGAAATATTTTTATTGCATTTTCGGATTCTACATACCTTGAAACGTAAACCATCAAATTTTGAGGGGGGGTAAGAATTTTTTTTTCTTGCTCAATTCCAATGGTTCATTATTGAAAGTAATAAACCAAAAAAAGTGGTAAACTTTATTAAATTACTTTAAATGGAGTTATTAGTTAATAATTAATAAAGTTAATAGTTAATAAAGTTAATAGTTAATAAAGTTAATAGTTAATAAAGTTAATAGTTAATAAAGTTAATAGTTAATAAAGTAATTAGTTATTAGTTATTACTTAGTTGTTACTAATAACTATTAAGTTAATGAAGTTATTAGTTTATTAGTTAATAGTTAACAGTTAGTTAGTTAAAGGTTATTCGTTAACTACTAAATAGTTAATAGTTAACTAGTTAATAGTTACCAGTTAATAAGTTATTAAATAATTAGTGATTAGTTAATAAAGTTATTATTTAATTGGTTAATAGTTAAGTTATTAGTTAGTAGCTAATTATTTTTCTTCTTTTTTTTATTCTGCCGTTAATAGTATTTTATTTTCGTTTTTTATATACCTATCAACTGTTGTTATCCAGTAATTCAAGTTATTTTTCCCTAAGGCTGATCTTATAGTTTATTTAATCAAAAACTGACAATAATCTCGTTAATGTTTTAAAAATAAATGAATAAATCGAAGAATATAAGATTAATCGTCCAAATGAAGGCTATCCCTAGTTCGTAAAACCCCTTAATTAAGCAAAAAGCAAAGCGCTTTCAAATAACCGCAGGTAACTCCTACAGATAAAAATACTCGTTAATAATGCCTTTTTTTATTGTTGATTATATATTATTTCCTCGAGTAGCGCCACCAGTACTTCGTGTCACGGATTTCAACGCAATGCCGGGCTGATTTTACTGTTCTCCTGCTCATGTAGCATTCATGAATGCAGAATTATTAATCTCGAAGTTACTGAACAGAATTTGGCCATAACAGGAGAATTTGTAACCAACGAAATATGCTCATTACCAGTTATATTTTACATATTGAAGCGGTACCTAAGGCTCACGTGTGGGTGCTGGGGATGGTGTATCCCTGCCTGTATCAAGTGATTTCCCTGCTTGTATCAGCAGGATTCGCCACTGGCACCTACCAACACGAATTTTGCGGTACCACCGTACCCGGTTCCGTAGCTGCCGTAGGAATTGGCAGGTACAAAGGAAACTACAGGAAATAGTCACAGTATACACCTGTTTTATATATCTACGGGAATAGCTACCAAATATACAAAGTTTTTCCATTATTTTCAGTAGGGAGGGATTCGGTGAGTAATTAAGGTCAGGTAATCATAGCCTTCAAGTTTACCTAAATTTACGCTACAATGTCTTCTTTGTGTACCTTAGGTATACTGATAAGCTGGTAGGTACTTACACAGGAATAGTAGGGAGGTGGTGGTACTTCCCCAATTTCATTGCAAAGTTAATATCAAGCTATTGTCAGGAATGCACTGACGATTTAATTTCCATTATATCGCAATAGTATAGTATAACTAACGATGTAAACACCATAGTTCACCATAGATAACTCGTTGTAGATATTCATTCCATTGGCAATTAACTAAATAATAAAACCTTCTATTATCAGTATTACGCGAACTGTGTGAATATCCGAAGGTATTCGAATTGGTAGGATATTAACGATCATGTTACTTTTCATTTTAACTTACCTGAATATAACATAAATGCTGATAGGACTGAAAAAACTAACTTGTTTTCTGCGAACTATAAATTACTGTTACGGATAGAGGTAGTACAAGGTACTATTACTATACACGTTCATACATCAATTGAGTCATGTAAACTGTTTAATACCTACCAAGCTGCGTGAATAGAACCTACAAGCAGGTATTCAACTGGATAGGTTTTGAAATTTAGGTTGGATCCTTGGATACGAATCACAAAGGAACTTCAGATCTCCCAAAAGGAAAGCGATGTTACACGTCCAAAAAGCCTGTGTGGGGGGATGGCGTTAGATAAATTTCAACTTGGTCCTCACGTGAACCAATTTTATTTATCAGGCACCTGTGAGAGCGGATGAGCTCATGAGAGATGACGCATTGCTCGATAAATATGTGTACCGAAAGGTGTGAATGCAATGATGCGTTCCATTTACCGACGTCAATAACTGTTGGACAGATTTATCTGGAATAATGTCGACAGGTATTTTGGTTAATTATTTCCAATAATGAACATTTGGACTCGAGCATGAAAAACAAATGTTAACCCCCCCACCCGTACAATTAATGGTTTACGTTTCACGTATGTAGAATCCGAAAATGCAATAAAACAATTTCTGTCCGTCCGCCGTACGCAGTTTTCTTAGCTGCCATGAACCAAAATTAATGAAATTTGGTTTGTAAGTCCCATTTGGGGTCTAGTTGGTCCCCGAAACTCGGCGTTACTGTCAGTCATCTCTAAGGGATGAAAAATAGGGGTTGAAATTTTCATAACGCTGTAGCTCGAAAACTTTCAGCAGAAGGGTATGCTTTTTTTTTACGTTTTTAAATGTATCTTGAACTAAAGAATTTTTTGAGAGCCGTTCGTTTGCACCGAAAAGTTTCGTCAACATGATCGTGAATCAAGCGGTATGAATCCGGCCCAGATATCATCGCTAGGGAGCACCTGATTATAATCACGGATGGCTGTATGAACTCGAGTTGGTTGCTCTGTGATATTATTTCATTTGAAGAATGTTGGATCTTTCGGATTTTTTTTATTAACGGGTTATTTTGATTGATCGGGTTTTTTATTGATTTTTATTTATTTTGATGGTACTTTTGCAACTTGAACAAACGTTATGCATCATGAATAACAACAAATAATAATTAATTATTGAATTTTTTCAATCCCGCGCATTTTTATTAAATGTAAATCCCGGGCTGGCTCCAATTCTCGATTTAGGGCTTCCCTGAGAGGAGCTCGAGGGTAGATATTGCATGTATTGAGAAAACCGATCTACACAGACGCATCTATGCAGGTAAATTATTACACAACGGTTTATAATGTTAACTTATGCTTCATGAATAAGAACAAATAATTAATTACTGAATTATTGAATTCCTCGCATTTTTATGAAACTGTAATCCCGGGCAGGATCCGATATGCGATTTAGGGCTTTCCTGGGGGGAGCACGAGGGTATTGACCACAGAAAACAGTGATCTACGCAGAAGGGGCATCTATACAATTGAATAATAAACCGTTGTGTAATAAATTGCAGCGTTTTCCGTTCATAACCATAACGAATTTTTTGGTTTGATGAAACTAGATGTAGAAACATCCCGTACAGTAATGCATGCATTACAGCGGACGTCCCTTATGGTGGCCCTAATCCCGCATTCTCCCCCACCCCGCCACAATGGATGTATAAATATCGGAATTCCGGCGACGTAGTGCACAACCAGACTGAACTGAAAAACGCACATGGGCCACATGGGTTTATTATTCTACTGGCCACACCTACAGAAATTTTGGCTGTTCATATATTGTTTCATTCATGTGCAATAACTGAAATAGCTATTTTTGATGGTGTCCACCAATTTTGGCCCCCAAAAACACGAATTTCCCATTTTTTGTCACAAATTACCTTTTATCATTGATAGTGCCATTTGATTGTCTTGATTCACCTGTTGATACTACTTCTAGCGTTATTATACAAATTTATGGTGATGTCAGACAATTACCCAGGTTTTTGACACATAAAAATGAATATTGGGAGCTGAACCTTCGTTTCAACCTCAATTCTTCACTCTTTGATCAATATCGACTTCATATTCGGTCTTTTCGCCCTATAAAACATGGAAAACGATGCCTCACAAACTCATCTTCACTAAAACCCACAAATATCCGCAGGAAAACAGGCCACCTATGCCACGTAGCACAACTAGCTACAAATGTGTTCCCAAATGGGGTCTGTGTACTGAACAACGACCATTTTGGTTCAAAATTTAACGTAAATTTGAGGCTGAAACTTCGTTAGAACCTCGATTTTCCACTCTTTGGTCAAAATCGACTTCATATTCGGTCTTCTCGCCCTAAAAACATGGAAAACGATGCCTCACAAGCTCCTGTTATTAAAACACCAAAAACCGCTATTTTGGTTTATTATTTTCAATAATGAACCTCTGGAATCTAGCATGGTAAAAAACGTAACCCCCCCCCCCTCCCCACAAACATGCTCCATTTGGGCCCTAGTTGTGTCCCGAAACTTCGCAGCCCGATCGGAATATACCCAGGGGTGTTATGAGCGAAAATGGGTATACAAATAAGTATTTTTTGTGTTTTAGTAATATGAGCTTGTGAGGTATCATTTCCCACGTTTTTTTAAGACGAGGAGATTGAATGTGATGTCAATTTTGATCGAAGAGTGGAAAATTGAGGTTCTAACGAAGTTTCATCTTCAAGTTTACGTCAAATTTTGGTATAAAATCGTCGTTCTTCCTCACACAGTTCGGGTCCCATTTGGGGACAAACTTGGGACCCAGTTGTGCTACGAAGCTCGGCAGCCCGATCGGAATACACCCAGGGGTGTTATGGGAGAAAAATGGGTGTAAAAATATCGGTTTTCGAGGTTTTTTTGAGGTTTTAGTAGACATGATCTTGTGATGGCATCGTTTTCTTTGTTTTCTATGGCGAGAAGGCGGAATATGAAGTTGATCTTAACCAAAGAGCGAAGAATTGAGGTTGTAACGAAGCTTCAGCTCCCAATATTCATTTTTTATGTGTCAAAAACCTGGGTAATTGTCTGACATCACCATAAATTTGTATAATAACACTAGAAGTAGCATCAACAAATGAATCAAGACAATCAAATGGCACTATCAAAGATAATTTGTAAAAAAAAAAATAGGAGCCTAAGTCGTGTTTATGAGAAACAATAAATGAACATCCAAACTTTCTGTAGGTATGTCCAGTAGAATAATAAACCCATGTGACAAGGACTTTGCAGCGTTTTTTGGAATCTACGCACTTCGAAACGTAAAAGAAAAAATCTGAGGGGGTGTTATAAAAATGTTTGCCGAGCGAATACATAGGTGTATTATTCACAGAATAATAAACCATAAATAAACACGTAAATCAGTTGAAAATTAAGCCCTGGCCAGCGCACACAAGAATTTGCCACACACACACCTATGGTTTTTTCACGGATTTGGATTTGGGATGGTCTGAAACGGATTTAAATGTGATTCTTTTCATTCTCGGCTGTGTGTTGTCCTCTTCTAACCAGATAAAACACGTAAGGTACACATAAAAGCTACTTACACATCTCAAAGAAATTATATGGGTCGTTAGTTTCCACGCTAATTACCTCCTGTCGATTCGTCTTCTTTTTTGGGCAATAAGTTTTTCAGTGTTGTCGCCTCTCGCGGGAGACGAGCTGCTTCAAGGTCATTGCCGCCTTTGTGCTCGTACCCACGAAAACCTTCCCCACTGAAATTCCCTTTGTCGCGCGCATAGCATTGTGAAGTTACACGCTGCGTTCCTTCTCTCGACTATGACCTGTCAACATCATTCTGGGGTTTTACGAAACACCTACCCATCACCACGATTCACCGGTTTAAAAAATTAGGTAGGAATTCGAATGATTATTATCAAAGTAGAAGAACATACCAAAAACTATTCCACCCGTAACCATGGCCTTCATGATCACTATAATTTCCATGAAAAATTCAAGTTTCTAAGCTTACTTTCAGGACTTTATTATTTTATGTATCTAGATTTTGAAAGAGAAGTCTTGGAATGAAATTTGTAATATTTTCTGGTACCTAGCGTATAGCAAAATTTGGTAATTTTTGAATCACCAAAATATCGTTAAGTAGGGACACAAGATGGTGAGTTACGAGTTGATAAGAATAAAGTAATAAAGGTAAGGGAAATAAATAGGTAATACAAAAATAAGAAAAGTCCATCATTATCCAGCCAGATTCGGTTTTTGAAACTACTACCCAGATGGCACCAGTAACTGTTCCGCAAACTGCAAAACACAGTTGATTTTGGGACTTGCTACCTGGCCTACTTACCTGGCAGTTGGACTTCACCCAAATCCCAAGTGAGAACATTGGTCAGCGGAACTCGTAAGTACCTAGTCAATAACACACATAGTTCATAGGTATGCACGGTATTCCACCTAAAGAATCTAGGAAGTTACTTGAATTGAATTGAATTGAATTTATTGACAGAAAGAAAGAAAGTAAAACACACACAAAATGGTACATACATATAAAATATAGTACATGAAAAATTCATACATAAAAACACAAAAGAAGTGAATTTCATTCTGCCCACCAGCCAATAAGTTCATAAGAACTTGTGGCGGCTGGTGGAGCAGATCTCAGCCAAAAATATTTAAGCAATCAAACGTAATGAAACAAATGCCATGTACCCAAAGAGATTCAAACCAGAAACTCTCCGTAAATTAATGAAACTCCTTTATCCTGCTAAGAATTCGTCCCCTAAAATTCATAAAACTACTGAACATTGTCAGGGTTAATTTTACAAGCATAAAAAAACTTTAAAGCTTTATAATATGATTTCTTTTTTGCACGCTCGGTTTTGAGCTTAGGCAACTTAACATTTGACGACTCTGCATTAAGCGTATGCGTGACACTGCCTCTATGGTCAGGTTGAATACCAGTCTTATATACCATCAAGCACGATTGAAGTAAAAATAATTGTTTCACATTGAGCACATCAAACTCATGATGAAGCAGTATAGTAGGGTATCGAAAGCTCTTCCGAAGGGCTATCCTAAGTATAACATTATGCGTAACTTGCAAGGATCTTAGCTTTGTCTTACAGGCACTACCACATACGAAAATACCGTACTTCAACAAAGAAAAAACTAAACCAAAATAAATAGCCCTCAGCCGCACAATAGACATCAAATTTTGGGCTACCTTAAGAACATAAAATAACTTTCTCAGTTTAGAGACCAAAGCATCAATATGGAAACTGAATTTCAAATTATGGTCAAACATGACTCCAAGATATTTACATTTTTCAGTCAATGGTAAGAAATTACAGTTACATGGTTTGGAATTATGAAAACAAGAAAAGTGATGAAAAGTCACCCCAGAATGGCTACAGCAATCGCGATTAGAAAAAGAAAACCTAATTAGAGAGGTTTTATCTACATTGAGAGCCAAACAATTTAAATCCATCCAGGTCCTGACAAGAAACAAACTATAATTAATTATATTGATTAGCTCTGGAAGATCTTTCCCATAAAATAAAACTGCTGCGTCATCAGCAAAACCCAACATTGTACCATCTATTTTTAAATTCAATAATTCTACTATGGTAATATGTTCGTAGTCCGTCATCCAACTTAGCTACCATAAAACTCCCTGTCAGAAAGGATTACGAGGGAGTACTTATTGTGACGAAAGCAATTAAAACACAGCAATTAAACGAACTAAATCACTCGCGACGAAATATCCACCCCTCTTCACACCCCCCCCCCCCCCCCCCCCCACTCGTCACCTCCCGATCACCTCATGTTCCTTTCACTTTTAGCGAATTTTCAAAGAAAATGAAGCTATTGCAATGGCTTCGAAATTTAAATAATATAAATTTTTGGAAATTTTCTTCATAGAAATCCGTTTCAGACCATTCTAAAACGATTCCTGAAATTTAACACTTTTTTATATGTATATATATATATATATTTATATATATATGTGTCACTCCAGACGATAACTCTCGATAGAATTGAGATAAACAGCTCAAATTTGCACAAAAAATCTATCTTGGCAATCGAAAGGCTAAGTTCGAAGATGGGCGAAATTGGCCTACTCTAAGGAGGGTTTTGGCGCATTTAAAGTGCGCAAAAATTACCCAAAAATCCCCAAAATGTTATTTTCCAACAAGTGACCCCTCATTTTAAAGGTTTTTGCACGCTGAACACGATGGTGGAATCGGATTTTAGATATCTTGATCCGTTCTCAAATTAGAGCATTTAAAGTGCGCAAAAATTACCCAAAAATCCCCAAAGTGTTATTTTCTAACAAGTAACCCCTCATTTTAAAGGTTTTTGCACGCTGAACACGATGGTGAAATCGGATTTTAGATATCTAAATCCGTTCTTAAATTAGAGCATTTAAAGTGCGCAAAAATTACCCAAAACTAGGATAATCTTTAAACTCTTACCCCCCCACCCCCTTAGAGTGGTCAGATTGAAAAATGTGAGAAGTATTAATTGAAGACGAGAGTTCGAAGCAAAAAAGGGGGAGGCAAACGATTAGTACAACTCCTTGAATTTCCCATTTGACATATAATTGTTATGATACCTTCATAGATAGACAAGTACCGGCCCACGTATTACTAGAAGGAAGACGAAAGAAAAAATCTATTTCAAATTATTCAATTTAGGTACTAACAGTAGGAGGAAGAAGGTTAGGTAGGTATCTTATCAATTTATTATCAGTATCATACGAATATTTGATATTCAAAGGTAGGTAGGTACTTAACATGATAAAAATAATATCAATGAAGAAGGAAGGATCTACCTACCTAGTAGAGCAAATCTTGAACTGGTTTTAGATACCAGGCCTGAAATCGTAGTCAAGAGGAAAGGCCATTCAGAAGGAACAAGGAATCTACTCATAACAAACGGTAGAATCAGGATGGACAAAACGTACAAATTAAAATAAATACGAAGAGAATATACATAGAAAACCAAATTTTAGACCGAAGTTTTCCTTTATTCAAAACCATAGCCATTAATTCGAATATTTCTTTGAAAATTCGCTCATTAAGTCATGCTGCATGACTGGTTTTTTGGCATTCTCTTCCTGGGCCAATCAGAATCGACCCCCCTTCCTTTGTTCCCTTCACCATTTTTCTTCACAACCAATCAGATTCGACCACCCTCCCTTTGTTCCCTTCACCATTCTTTTTCACAACCAATCCCAATCGACCACATTTCACTTTGTGACTATATATAAGGTCTCCTCTCCAATATGCCTTCAGGTATTGTGTGTTACTGACGATGGTTTAATCACCGAAACCGGTATAACAGTGTTTTGTTTTTTTTTTGCGTTTTTCGTGTATTAGTGGAAATAGACTATTTTTCAATAACTCCGTTTTTCTTTTCTTTCAGCAATTAAAGTAAAATAAATCTCGATCCAAGGGGAATGAAGGACGAAGGAGCAGACTAGGTAAACACATTTTCCCATATGGGATCATATGATATTAACCTCTCTGTAAACACGTTTCATACTTGATCATGTTGAACTATAAATTTTGAACAATAAATCGCTAAATAGGTGGCATTTGGTGATTGCTACTATCCCATCCCTGCTGTGGACAAACATTTTCACAACCCGAATCATTCGATTGACCGGCCCTAATGTCCTGTCCAGTCTGGGCACACCTTTATTAACAAACTGATAACATCATGTTGAGACTGAGTTGTTCTGACAGCTACCCTACTTTCGTCAGCTACTTATGATGCCCCTCAGCAACAGAATTTGCATAATTAAATGACCCTTTTGGTTCGGATGAAACAGGGTCGAGCTTGGGACGTCTGACGGGCCGAATAACCGACAATTTGTCTTGATGAGACATTTCAGATTTTCAGTTTTCACCAGAGAATGCAACAGTGAAAAGAAAATGACTGTAGTAGTCAGGTAATTGATTATTTCTCAAATCTGGAATTTTAAAATTGGTCTGACGGCCCTCAATCTGACGTGGTGGTTTCTCATTTCTTTGTCGTTATTTTCATCCTCATAACATAAAATTCTTTTTACAAATTTAGCCCTCCATCAATTCAACTCAACCCTTGAACAACTGATATTTTGTAAACTATATGCTTTCCGCCGTATCCAGTCTGACTTACGTAGAGCTCATTGGGTAGGTAGTATTTATTTTAAAAAACGCTGCAAATTATTACACGACGGTTTATTATTTACCTGTATAGATGCACCTTCTGCGCAGATCAGTTTTCTGTGGTCAATACCCTCGTGCTCACCCCAGGAAAGCCCTAAATCGAGTACTGGAGCCAGCCAGGGAATTACAGTTTCATAAAAATGCGCGAGATTCAATAATTCAATCATTCATCATTCATCATTTTTGTAGCAAATTCACTTGCTAATAATAAACCGTTGTGTAATAATTTACCTGTATAGATGCCCCTTCTGCGTAGATAGTATAATAAACAGTTGTGTAATAATTTACCGTTGTGTAGTAATTTACCGTTGCGCAAAATTTACCGTTTGTAATAATTTACCACTGCTTAGTAATTTACACAATAATAAACCGTTGCGTAATAATTTACAAATAATAACCGTTGTGTAATAATATACCTCTATAGATGCCCTAATTCGAGTACTGAGCCAGCCCGGGAATTACATTTCATAACATTGTTGTTATTCATGAAACATAACGTTTATTCAAATTACAAAAGTACCTATCAACAATTCCAAAAGGGCCATCATTTTCCAAATGAAATATTATCACAGAACAACCAACTCGACTTTATAATCCGTGAATATAATCAGGTGCTCCCTAGCAATGATTATCTCAGGCCAATTCCCAATTGTTGTTGCGTCCCTAGCAATGACATCTGGGCTGAATGTATACAATTTCATTCACCCTCCTGTTGACGAAGCCTGTCGGTGCAAACTTCTGGGCCTTACTGTGAACGAACGGATGGACGTAAAATACTCCGGGTGGTCTTAAAAAACTCCCAAGTTCGAGAACTATTTAAAACCGTTAAAAAAATTCGAGATAGGTAACTGCGTCCTGGAGATTTCAACCCCTATTTTTCACCTCTTAGGGATGACAGACATTAACGCCGAGCTTCGAGGACCAACTAGACCCCAAACGGGACCTACACACCAAATTTCGTTAATTTTTGTTCATAGTAACTAAGAAAAGTGCGAAGTACGGCGTACGGACAGAAATTTTTTTTATTGCATTTTCGGATTCTTCATACCTTGAAACGAAAACCATCAAATTTTGAGGGGTGTTAAAATTTGTTTTTCATGCTCGATTCCAAAGGTTCATTATTGAAAATAATAAACCAAAAAATACGTTTCCACGACAATCAAGAATCCTTCTTCAAAACGCTGCAAATCCCTGCACAACGGTTTATTATTTTGTATAGAATACCCTTCTGTTACAGATCACAGCTCTATGTATAGATAACCCGTCTATATAATATGATATGTACTATTCTATTATATGCATATTATGTAGATCGCAGACACTCCGTAGGTTAGTACCTAACCCTGTACTCGTTACTAGGTACCTACCTAAATCACGAGTTAAATGTTGCTAAAATAATTCTGCCGATGACAAACAGTACCTAACAAAAAGAAACACACATAATGAAGTTCTGAAAAGAAATTGTTGATGAGGAGTGAAAAAAGTTGCAAAAGTACCTACCAACAAACTCCAGCCCCTTCTACGTAGATGGTATAATGAACCGTTGTGTAATAATTTACCGTTGAGTAATGATTTACCGTAGTAATAATTTACCCATCAATAATACTTCAACGTTTGTTCATGTTTCACTACCTACCAACAAACTCCAATAGAGCCATCATTTTTCAAATTAAATAATATCACAGAACAACCAACTCGACTTCATACTCCGCCAATATAATCAGGTGATCCCTACCAATGATTGGCCGTATTCACAAATTCCTATTGTGGGCGCGTCTCTGGTTACGAGATTTGGTTTGGATTGTATACAATTTCATTCACACTGGAGTCGAAAATGCCTGTCGGTGCAAACTTCGGGGCCTTACTGTGAACGAACGGCTGGACGTACGATGCTCCGGATGGTCTTAAAAAACTCGCAAGTTCAAGAACTATTTAAAACCGTAAAAATATTTACGTAAAAAAATGGTATAGGCGTTTTGAAAATTTCAACCCCTATTTTGAACCCCTTAGAGATGACTCACAGTAACGTCGAGCTTCGAGGACCAACTAGACGCCGAACGGAACCTATAACCCGAATTTCATCAATTTTTTTTCATGGTAACTAAGAAAAGTGGCCCGTACGGCGTACGGCGTACGGCGTACGGCGTACGGCGGACAGACAGAAATATTTTTATTGCAGTTTTGGATTCTACATATCTTGAAACGTAAACCATCAAATTTTGAGGGGGGTAAGAATTTTTTTTTTCATGCTCGATTCCAATGGTTCATTATTGAAAATAATAAACCAAAAGCAGCTTTCAAAATAAAATAAAATAAGTAAAAAAGCTAAGAGCTTTGTAAAAAACAAAAAAAAACCAGTCATGCAGCATGACTTAATGAGCGAATTTTCAAAGAAATATTCGAATTAATGGCTATGGTTTTGAATAAAGGAAAACTTCGGTCTAAAATTTGGTTTTCTATGTACGTATATTCTCTTCGTATTTATTTTAATTTGTACGTTTTGTCCATCCTGATTCTACCGTTTGTTATGAGTAGATTCCTTGTTCCTTCTGAATGGCCTTTCCTCTTGACTACGATTTCAGGCCTGGTATCTAAAACCAGTTCAAGATTTGCTCTACTAGGTAGGTAGATCCTTCCTTCTTCATTGATATTATTTTTATCATGTTAAGTAGGTACCTACCTACCTTTGAATATCAAATATTCGTATGATACTGATAATAAATTGATAAGATACCTACCTAACCTTCTTCCTCCTACTGTTAGTACCTAAATTGAATAATTTGAAATAGATTTTTTCTTTCGTCTTCCTTCTAGTAATACGTGGGCCGGTACTTGTCTATCTATGAAGGTATCATAACAATTATATGTCAAATGGGAAATTCAAGGAGTTGTACTAATCGTTTGCCTCCCCCTTTTTTGCTTCGAACTCTCGTCTTCAATTAATACTTCTCACATTTTTCAATCTGACCACTCTAAGGGGGTGGGGGGGGGGGGGGTAAGAGTTGAAAGATTATCCTAGTTTTGGGTAATTTTTGCGCACTTTAAATGCTCTAATTTAAGAACGGATTTAGATATCTAAAATCCGATTTCACCATCGTGTTCAGCGTGCAAAAACCTTTAAAATGAGGGGTCACTTGTTAGAAAATAACATTTTGGGGATTTTTGGGTAATTTTTGCGCACTTTAAATGCTCTAATTTGAGAACGGATCAAGATATCTAAAATCCGATTCCACCATCGTGTTCAGCGTGCAAAAACCTTTAAAATGAGGGGTCACTTGTTGGAAAATAACATTTTGGGGATTTTTGGGTAATTTTTGCGCACTTTAAATGCGCCAAAACCCTCCTTAGAGTAGGCCAATTTCGCCCATCTTCGAACTTAGCCTTTCGATTGCCAAGATAGATTTTTTGTGCAAATTTGAGCTGTTTATCTCAATTCTATCGAGAGTTATCGTCTGGAGTGACACATATATATATATATATATACATATAAAAAAGTGTTAAATTTCAGGAATCGTTTTAGAATGGTCTGAAACGGATTTCTATGAAGAAAATTTCCAAAAATTTATATTATTTAAATTTCGAAGCCATTGCAATAGCTTCATTTTCTTTGAAAATTCGCTAAAAGCTAAGTAGCTTTGTGAAAAATTTGAGTAATACCTACTGAATATGGCTGCAAGGTTTTGAGAGACTCGTAATGGGATTTCACCGCAGAAGCAACTAAATCGTGAACTTCCATACAAGTAAATGTCCACTGAATTACCTACTGCTCAAAATGTATGTTTTCTCCAAGACGTGTTGTTGTATAGCTGAGTTTGGTCACATCAATGACAGACAAATGGCCGAATTAAAAGTATTTGTTTATCAGACTTCAAAAAAGGAGGAGGTTCTCAATTCGGGCAGTTTACATGTTTAAGCAGTACTCGGCCTGTACTGCCGTGAAAAGGTAAAACGCCTCAACTCTCAAAATCACAACTTTTCAGATTTTTGCACCGTTTGCTTTACCTAACGTCCCTCCAGATGATGATAAATTCAAAGATCTACATCAAGAGATGTTTGGTGTTTACAACGAGATAACGTAATCGCGAAAATAATCGATTCTAATAAGCCGAAAATGCTCATAAGCCGTTTTATTTTATTTCCATCGAGTTTCCTGTTCAGAAATTAAAGGTAGAACGCCTTGAGGTGTTTTTCCTTTGAGCAAATCCAAAAAAGTAGTAAGACTAATTGAGTTAAAACGCCTCAGGGCTGTATCTTGGCACGTGGTGATGCTGAAATGGCACGAACAGTTGCTTAAAAACGCCTCATGTGTGCTCAGCTGTTATAAAAATCTGAGGAAGAACGCCTTGCACATCAGATTAACAACGCCTCAATTTCGGAAATGAAGCCAGCGAATAAGAGGTAAAACGCCTTTTGTTGATTTTCATTGAGATGAGACGTTTTACCTTTGACTCTAAAATACAAATTGACGAGTTGAGGCGTTTTGGATGCCGATTTGAGGCGTTTTACCTTGAAATAGTTTTTTAAAAAAGGCGTTTTACCTTTTATTGCCACATTTTTTTCAAATTTTTGAATTGAAATTTGACCATTTTCCGAATTTAATTTTTTAAATTTTGACTTCCCCACTGGAAAGAACGTTCAAAAATTAAGGGGGTTCAGATGGTTTTCAACCCCATTTTCAACCATTTTCGAGATGAGGCGTTCTTCCTTTTTACGGCAGTGTATTGGGCCAGTTCTTCGACTTCTAGCGCTTTGAGGGACACCGCATAATTTGACGACAGAAAACAGCCTGCCAAAGACTGTGGTTCCCCAGTAATGATGGTATCAGTAGGTAGGTATATAGTTAGGTACTTGGTAGCATGATGCAAATTACTGAGCTAGCAATGGGTCACTATTAATTGGCCTTGGCCTAGAAGTAAGTGGTGGTATGTACCTACCTAATAAAAAAAATTATTCGAAAAACCTGATTCAAAAAACGCATTAAAAAGAATAAAATAATCAATAAATATGTTTTCGAAACTATATTTTAGCGAATTTTCGAAGAAAAGGAAGCTATTGTTCTCGGTCCAAAATTTTTAAAACTCGAATTTCCGAAAGATTTTTATACCAAAATCCGTTTCAGACCATCCTGAATTCACTGCCGAAAGACACCAAAAATTATATGTATATATATATATATATATATATATATATATATATATATATATATATATATATATATATGTATGTGTCATTCCAGACGATAACTCTCGACAGAATTGAGATAAAAAGTTCAAATTTGCACAAAAAATCTGTCTTGGCAATCGACAGGCTAAGTTCGTAGATGGGCAGAATCGGGTCACTCTAAGGGGGAGTTTTGGGGAGTTTTAGGGGGGGGAAATTACCCATAAATTCCCAAAATGAAACAGTCTGACAAGTGACACCTCATTTTAAAGGTTTTTGTACGCTGAACACGATGGTGAAATCAGAATTGCGATATCTCATTCCGTTCTCAAACTGGAGCACTTTTAAGATGAAGGAACGTGGTTATTTCTTGAGATAAAACAGTTTTACATAAAATCAGTTATTTCTTCGAAAATTCGCTCTTATAGCCATGCTGCATGACTGTGGTTTTTTGTATTTATTACTGGTGCTAATAAGGATGCTAAAAAGCAAAAAATTAAAAAAATTTCAACAACCCGACCAAAAAAAAACTGAATACAACTAACAAGTAAAGAATAACTTTTATGCTCGACAAACGTACATAATTTATTCAAACCCAATACAACAACATTTTTGAAGTCGGCGCCAAATTTTAACTAAAAACCCCACACAGCCTCGGATTGTACCCCAAAGATAGATTTTTAGAGGTTTTGATACATTTTAGTTGAAATTTGGCGACGACTTCACAAATTGTGTTGCATCGGAAGTTTGTTCAGCATACAAATTATTCTTTACTTTTCAGTTTTATACGGCTTTTTTGAAGTTGGTTTTTTTGGTCAATTTTTTCTTACATAATCACATACAATGATCACGAATTGATCAACTGTAGTCGTTGTCATCTCTATTCAAGTATCTTTTAAATATTCTTCTGCAGAGTTGGCTACGGTTATATTACGGGATGATGACGTTTACTGACAAAAGTGTGGACGCCGCGCCGCCGGGTGAGAACAATGCGGAAGTCTGACAGCGGCGTTGACAAGCGCTGTAATTTATCGCCGATTTAAATCGCGTCCTTGCTCTTCTCCTGCCATAAGAGAAGAGATCTTCCAAAAAACAGGGAAAAGAGAAGAAACTCAAACTCACGGTCCAACCGAAGATGTCAACAATGGAGTCCATGCGCCAAACAGAAAAGTTGATAACGCTTTGAAGGAACAGCAAGCAACAGGAAAACCATATTAAACCCGAATACTCGCATACCCCAACTAACTTCTAAGTGTGAAAAATTAAAAATATTTGCGTTTCGTTAGCCCTCTGACCATAATCACTGCTTCCAGTATCACTATGGCTAGGGTGCTACTACATTCAGCACAGTGGAACTGCTGATGCAAGTACATATTCACAATAATTATGGGTAATGTTGACTGGTATACTGTAGATGACTTCGGTTCAAAAAAGATACGAGATGGCTTTTTCAACTATTATTTTGAAAAACTGCTCATGTCATCAACAAATACATCAATCCTTTTCTAAGCTAGGTCTACTTTTATCAAGTTGAGTTAATGCTCAACTTTTCATTTATTATTTTTGAATAGGCAAGGTTTTATTTTCTTTTGGCATCCTGAGTTTGGATTTAGAAGTTTAATCTGTTTTTTAATAGGTAGTTATAGGTGATTATCTTTTAATGTAGGAGATAATTTGAGTTCTAGCGGAAGTTTATTCCAAAGTTTCCCTTCCGTCATCTCCTTGTATATCCTTGTATACCCTTCAATGGTCCACGTTCTGCCAAAGAGTTCATAAATCGCTGGTACTTAAAATCTGAACAAATCTGCTAAAAATCCTACTTTTTTAGCGCAAGTTTTATCAGCATTTTTGGGTGAGAAAGATGATTTCACTGCTCTAACCCAACAAACTTTGCCCCGATCAGATCTTCGATCCCTGAAATGCAAAATGCGAGTGGACATTTTGAATACAAAAGGCTTCATTCGGTACGACCTAACTGAATCATTCGCCCTTGAACGCCTGAATCATACTTCGTGACGAAGTTAGATTTTGTCACAACGTTCCCTACTCCCAAGCCAAGATTAACCTATGGGCTGGAGAGGCTACACAGCCCCAGGGCGCGAGATTCAGGGGGGCGCCAAATTTTCAAGACTTTTTAATTAATTTTTTTTTTTTTTCATCCTTTCAATTTTTTAATTTTTTGTCTGAACAAATTTATCCCGATTGTTTGCTCGAAGAAGCACAAAATATATTTGTGAGGGTGCAGAATTCGCTGTTGAGCAGATGAGGTTGAGATTTAATTACGATTTTTGGTTTATTATTTTCAGTGAAAGAACCTTTGGAATCGAGCATGAAAGAAAAAAAAATTTTAACCCCCCTTAAAATTTTATGGTTTCCGTTTCAAGGTATGTAGAATCCGAAAATGCAATTAAAAAAGTCTGTCCGTCCGCCGCCCGCCGTCTACGCACTTTTCTTAGTTACCATGAACCGAAATTGACGAAATTCGGTTATAGGTCCCGGGTTTGGGGTCTAGTTGGTCCTTGAAGCTTGGCGTTGTCTGTCATCCCTAAGGGGTGAAAAATAGAGTTGAAATCTCCAGGACGCCGTTCTCGAATTTTTTTACGGTTTGAAATAGTTCTCGAACTTGGGAGTTTTTTAAGACCACCCGGAGCATTGTACGTCCAGCCGTTCGTTCACAGTAAGGCCCAGAATTTTGCACCGACAGGCTTCTTCAACAGGAGGGTGAATGAAATTGTATACATTCAGCCCAGATATCATTGCTAGGGACGCAACAACAATTGGGAATTCGCCCGAGATACATGGTTAGGGAGCACCTGATATAATCACGGATGGCTGTATGAAGTCGAGTTGGCTGTTCCGTGATATTATTCAATTTGAAAAAAGATGGCTCTTTTGGAGTTTGTTGATAGGTAGTGAAACTTGAACAACCGTTGAAGTATTATTGATGGGTAAATTATTATACAGTGGTTAATTATTACATAACAGTTCATTATACCATCTACGTAGAAGGGGCTGGAGTTTGCTGGTAGGTACTTTCGCAACATGAACAACCGTTGAAGTCAGAGGGGCCCCAAATTTTGGAGACTTTTTAAAATTTTCCTTGCATCAATTTTTTAATTTTTCGTCTGAACAAAATTGTCCCGATTGTTTGGTAAAGAAGCACAAATACGAGGCGTTATAAAGACTTACCATCAGCAAAATAACAGCATGATACAAAAAATAAATAATTTGTGAGGGTGCAGAGAATTCGCTGTTGAGCAGATGAGGTTCGGATTTAATGCCTACTTTTGGTTTATGGCCTCAAGAGGAACAAAATCGCTCATCCATGGGAGATTTCCACAGAACCTCAAACTGTACAGACTTTCTTTAAAACACCCAAACTCGAACGGATGTTTCTAAACATTGTAATCGTTCTTCGGATTTTTCTCTGCATGGCCGTTTCAAACTGCACCACTGAACGCTCATTTTCGGCCCTGAAACGCGCCAAAAACCACCAGCGATCGACGATGAATCAAGAGTCACTCAGTGCTCCAGCGCTGCTATGTACACTGACAAAAAGTTTGTTCAGAACTTTTTCTACAAGCTGTACAAATTTTTCAGGGGGTTTTCTTGATGGTTTCGTAGGATCTTTTCGTAAAATTCAGGAATAAAAGTCCTCAACCTAGTCATTTCTGTGTCACTCTCAATTAACTCCAGTTTTCGGAATGGAGGTTGAAAACACGTTACTCGTGCTCTCAAATATTCTGCAAAATATAAATAAGAATGTTGAATAATGACAACAGTTTAGGAAGGGCTTCATTTTTCCTAGCCGACTACAAGGGCCCAATAACTCCTGTGCAGTACAATTACCTGTATGTAAGTACAATTTAGAATTTAGAAAACGAAGAGCCAAGGGAAGAGCGTTGATAAGTACCTGTGGATGTGTCCGAAGCCGATGACGAGGGGGGGGGGGGTCGAAAAAATTAGCCCCAGGGCGCCGGGTAGGTTAACCAGGCCCTGCCTATTTCCTACAAGGTACGGAAAAACATATTTCTTCCATTAAGAAATGAAATGCTCGAGCAAATTTGATGTTTCTGCGAGTTTAGGAGATGATCACCAAGTAGCCAAAAGGGCGGGACGTATCGCGTGACGGGTGTCGAGTTTCCTTATGATGAGCCTCATTTTCATTGTAAAGCGCACGAATATGATCTGGGGGAAACCCGATAGTCGCCATCCGGAACCCAAGGCTACCTGAAAAGGCTGTTAATTGATGCTTCGAGTACGAATCAGGGTGGATTCTTTGGCATTAATATTTAAAACCAATTTATTAAAATATTAGAAAACCAAATTTATTAAATATTGAAACCTCCAATTTCATTTAACAGCATGTCAGGGTGCACATATACATAGCTCGGCATGGAACTGCTCCGGAACCAACTACTTGCGATACACTTTCTTGAAGATCAGGCATATGACGAAGGGAGCTGAGAGTCAGGGTTTACACACGTAACTGCAAACTTGACAAGCATACGGAAAATTTCCCTTCGACAAAACTCGATACAAGTATGCTTGAACAAGCGCCAGTTTACGCTTGGACTATATCGAACGCGCTCGTTTTGACTGCTTCTGCTTCCACACTACCGAAGGTAGTGAAGCCTTGGATTCGTGATTGAGTAAAAAATATGCATGTCTTCCAAAATGAAAATTTCCACTACCGTTTTGCGTTTCAGACATCGAGGAATATTTTTGGTTCGGTGTCTGCCTGTCTGTGGTAATTCCTTGTAACGCCCATAACTACCCGAAATAGTGGTCGAAATAGGCTGGAATTTGAAGGGTAGGTGCGGGTTGGGTCACAGACGGTCCCATACCAAAATCATCGAAAAAGTACGGTAACTTTCGGCTGCGCATGTGCAAACGTAAAATACTTGAAAAGCTCATAACTACCCTAAATATCGTTAGAATGAGTTCAAACGTATAGGGTCGATCAGGAATAATACTTTTATAGTTCCAAATGAATTTCATCGGAATCGTACTGCAACTTTGATCTGCGCATGAGCGAACATGAAATCTTGACCATTTCCTTGTATCGCTTCTAAACTACGCGAAAAACAGTCGTACAGAGCTGAAATTTTGGGGGTACACACGGGTTGGATTGCAAATAGTCCTGTTTCAAAATCATGGAACTCGTGTCGTCTGCGCATGCGCAAACGTGAAATACTTGAATGCCCCGTAACTACCTTAAATATCGTTGAAATGGGTTCAGATTTGGAGGGTCGATCAGGAATAATACTTTGATAGTTCCTTACGTATTTCATCGGAATCTTACCGTACCTTTCGTCTGCGCATGCGCTAACATGAAGTGTTGGCCGCTTCTTTCTAACGCCTCTAACAACACGAAAAATAGTCGTAGAGAGCTGAAATTTTGAGGGTACCCGCGGGTTGGATCGCAGATGATCCCACTTCAAAATTATGGAAATCATTCCGTCTGCGCATGCGCAAACGTGAAATATTTGAAACTCCCATAACTACTGTAGGGGACTTCCCATTATTTATTTATTTAATTTTGTTACTATTTCAACTTTTCAACAGGTGACAGAGTCGTTAAGTTATCGTTAATAAAAACAAGTTCAGAATTTTTCCGAAAACTATAATTGTGTTCATGCTAAAAAAATAAGTTATACTAAAAGTACCTAAAATTGGTGACCCCGACGTGATCTGATGTCAAATTTGATATCAACTTTCCAAATTAACCAAATTCATTATGGCCGAAGAAGACAATTTTCAAATTCAGAATCCAGCAACAGGTAGCAGATCAAACAACCAAAATGAAGACGAGGCCAACGTAGGTCGACTGAAACTTCCCCCATTCTGGATTGAAAAACCCGAAATCTGGTTCTTCCAAATCGAGGCACAATTTTTCAACGAAAGAGTGAGATCGGAAACCAGTAAGTTCAATCAATTAGTGGAAAACCTGGAGCCAAAATTTCTTGAAAATATTTGGGATATCATCGCAAGCGAGGATACAGCGAAATACTCAGCTGCCAAAAGACGACTGCTCAACATTTTTAAAGAAAGTGATGATAGGCAACTTAAAAAATTGTTGACAGGGCTTGAACTAGGTGACATGAAACCAAGTCAGCTTCTTCGAAAAATGCAATCTCTTGCGGGCTCTGAAGTCACACAAAAAGCTCTAAAAACTCTTTGGCTTGACAAATTACCAAATTCGGTCAAAAACATCCTAATTGTCAGCGATGAAAATCTAGAAAAATTATCTATAATGGCAGATAGAATAACAGAAATGAATCCCAATAACGAACTTTTCAATATTAAACAAGACAATATACAAACTAGTAAAAGCACTAATGACAATATTTTAACTGAATCATCAGCTGCACAACTCACTACTCAAATCGCATCTCTATGTAAACATATTGAAGCTCTAAATTCAAGATCTCTAAGTAGAAATCACAGCCCATCATATCACCGAAGCGGAAGTAAATCTCGAAACAGGTACAACCCAAAAGGAAAATACTGCTACTATCATTTCTTATTTGGTAGCCGATGTTATCCTGATAGATGCAAACAACCCTGCTCGTGGAAGATTTCGGAAAACGAGAAACAGCAGTCGAAGTAGCAGCGAACTCGACTGCTGTATTCAATGAAAACAGCTGTAAATCTCGTTTATTTGTTATTGACAAAAAAACTGGATTACGTTTTCTTGTCGACAGTGGTGCAGACGTATCAATTCTTCCCCCCACCAAAGACAGTATTCGCAATAAAACTGACTACACATTATTTGCAGCAAATAACACTGAAATCCCAACCTATGGCATCCGAACCATGAATATTGATTTAGGTCTTCGTCGTAAATTTCAATGGCCTTTCATCGTAGCCAAAACCACGAGAGGTATCCTAGGAGCCGATTTCCTGAAGAAATTCAACCTATTGATTGAATAATATTCGAACATACAGCGGAACACGATCCCTCATAAAAAAAGAAAGAACAGCAGTACACTTCCCTACTCGTGGCCTAACGAAAGGTTGTTATTTCTGATTGGATGTGTTCCTGGAGGGGGAGTAAATGTAGGGGACTTCCCATTATTTATTTATTTAATTTTGCTACTATTTCAACTTTTCAACAGGTGACAGAGTCGTTAAGTTATCGTTAATAAAAACAAGTTCAGAATTTTTCCGAAAACTATAATTGTGTTCATGCTAAAAAAATAAGTTATACTAAAAGTACCTAAACTACCTTAAATATCGTTGAAATGAGTTCAGATTTGGAGGGTCGATCAGGAATAATACTTTGATAGTTCCTTACGTATTTCATCGGAATCTTACCGTACCTTTCGTCTGCGCATGCGCTAACATGAAGTGTTGGCCGCTTCTTTGTAACGCTTCTAACAACACGAAAAATAGTCGTAGAGAGCTGAAATTTTGAGGGTAAACGCGGGTTTGATCGCAGATGGTCCCGTATCAAAATTAACCTACCCAACTAGTCTATACGTTCATGTGATTCAAGTGAGGAAGCTACTCGAATTGGCCGACGTTTTTGTCCTCTTTACCATGGAGTTGTGGGATTGGCAATGAGCTCTCTGGGCCAACTACCGTGTAAAGGGTGTTCCATCATTATATTAAGTGACCAATAGAATAATAAACCCATGTGACAAGGACTTCGCAGCGTTTTTATTAGTCAAAAACATGGGGAAATCGTCTGAAATCACCATACATTTGCATAATAACACTAGAAGTAGTATCAACAGGTGAATCAAGACAATTAAATGGTACTATCAATGATCAAAAATAATCTGTTAAAAGAAGCCGAGCCTAATTCGTGTTTTTGGGGGCCAAAATTGGTGGAAACCATAACAAATAGCCATTTCAATAATTGCACATGAATGAGACAATAAATTAACAGCCAAAATTTCTGTGGGTATGTCCAGTAGAATAATAAACCCATGTGACAAGGACTTTGCAGCGTTTTTTTCTTAGTTACCATGAACCCAGACTTATGAAATACGGTTTATGGGTCCCATTTGGGGGTCTAGGTGGTCCGCGAGGCTCCATTCTCAAATGAGAAGTAGACGAAATTTGTCCCTGATTGTGCTGCCGTCTCTTATCACAGATTCACACCAAAACGTCGTGACATTTGGCCTTAAGGGGTGAAAAACAGGGGGTTGACATTTCCAGGGCGCCGCTATCTCGAATTGTTTAGCGTTAAATTTATCTCGAACTTGGAAATTCTTTGAAACCACGCGGAGCATTGTACGTCCAGCCGTTCATTCAACGTAAGGCCCTGAAGTTTGCATCGAGAAGCTTCGTCAACATGATCGTGAATGAAACGGCATACATCCAGCCCAGATATTCTTGCTCAGGAACACCTGATTATCATCACGAATGGCTGTATGAAATCGAGTTTGTTGTTGCGTGATATTATTTCACTTGGATTTTTTGATTGGTACTTTTGTAACTTGAATAAACATTATGCTTGATGAATAACAACAAATTATTAATGATAAAATTCTTGAACCCACGCGTAGGTACTCGATTTATGGCTTTCCTGGGAGGGGGGGTGGGGGGGGTGCTTGAGGGTAGGTATTGACCACAGAAAACAGTGATCAACGCAGAAAGGGCATCTATACAGGTAAATAATAAACCTTTGTGTAATAATTTGCAACGTTTTCCTATTACCCTGACAGATATTTTCCGTCGACCATCACTTACGCTTACGCAGACCCTGTTATTCAAATATGTTTGCCCAGCTGTCCATATAGTTCAACAGATTAGATCACAGGTACAGCTTTTCAGCCTCACTTGCCAATATTGCGTTGGCGAAGGGTCAGGTCTAAAGTTAGGCCGGATCTGCTGGTAGGAAGGTAATCCGAGTATTATACTAAAATTGCTGGCTATAAAATTACCAATTTAATAAATTTAAAAAAATTAATACAAAAAAGTAGTTTTAGGTAGTTTTAGGATTTTTAGGTGTTTTTAGGTTTCGCCATTCAGGTTTTTTAGGTTGAATAAAGCAATAGGGGCGCCAAGGCGTGAAACGGAAAAGGCTTTTAAAATAAAAGTTCGATCGATCAAATAAAAAAGGTAAAACCCTAAAAACTGGAGCCCTATTCGAGTATTATAATGAGCAACAATCAAATTATTGACTAGAATTATACTACTGTAATAATTATGTCCTCTTTCTTGTTCTGGTTAGTATGAAAGACGGTATATGTAAATGGAGGAGCAAGGGAAGGTTGATCGGGCGACGAAGGAACCTCTGGGGTGAGCAAGCGGGATAGAGGAAAGTTCAAATGCAAAAAGCTGGGGCATCCCAGGCCCCGCCCGACAGTGGTTGGTGTTCTCAGAAACGTATGAGGAAGAGACCGAGAGAAATCTTCGACTTTGTGACGTGTCAAAATGGCAGCTGTGGTCAAACATTTTCTAACTGGACGGTTTGTTCTGGTGCTCTCAAGTCACCAACTTCCTCTCCAAACCTCAGACGTGAAGACTGTAATTATCTGCTTGTAAGATTCAACACTGGGACCATGCAGTGCTTTTACTTATTGTCGTGGTACCCCTCAAATTTTAAATTTACTACTCCTATGTAATGTGTAAATTTAACCAAATAAACAAGAAGAAAGAGGGACGAGAAGGGTCCCCTCCATCGAACTCCCAACGTTTCTCAGTGATCGCAACGGCCGTTGACAGACGGGGGACGAGGTGGAGGCACCTTTATATACCACCGGCTCGCCCAGCTCTTCATTCCAGGCCGTTGACAGACGGGGGACGAGGTGGAGGCACCTTTATATACCACCGGCTCGCCCAGCTCTTAATTCCAGGCCGTTGAAAGACAGGGGACGAGGTGGAGGCACTTTTATATACCACCGGCTCGCCCAGCTCTTCATTCCAGGCCGTTAACAGATGGGGAATGAGGTGGAGGCACCTTTATATACCACTGGCTCGCCCAGCTCTTCATTAGACGGGGGACGAGGTGGAGGCACTTTTATATACCACCAGCTCGCCCAGCTCTTTATTCCAGGCCGTTAACAGATGGGGAATGAGGTGGAGGCACCTTTATATACCACCGGCTCGCCCAGCTCTTCATTCCAGGCCGTTAACAGATGGGGAATGAGGTGGAGGCACCTTTATATACCACTGGCTCGCCCAGCTCTTCATTAGACGGGGGACGAGGTGGAGGCACTTTTATATACCACCAGCTCGCCCAGCTCTTCATTCCAGGCCGTTAACAGATGGGGAATGAGGTGGAGGCACCTTTATATACCACCGGCTCGCCCAGCTCTTCATTCCAGGCCGTTAACAGATGGGGAATGAGGTGGAGGCACCTTTATATACCACTGGCTCGCCCAGCTCTTCATTCCAGGCCGTTAACAGATGGGGAATGAGGTGGAGGCACCTTTATATACCACTGGCTCGCCCAGCTCTTCATTAGACGGGGGACGAGGTGGAGGCACTTTTATATACCACCAGCTCGCCCAGCTCTTCATTCCAGGCCGTTAACAGATGGGGAATGAGGTGGAGGCACCTTTATATACCACCGGCTCGCCCAGCTCTTCATTCCAGGCCGTTAACAGATGGGGAATGAGGTGGAGGCACCTTTATATACCACCGGATCGCCCAGCTCTTCATTCCAGGCCGTTAACAGATGGGGAATGAGGTGGAGGCACCTTTATATACCACCGGCTCGCCCAGCTCTTCATTCCAGGCCGTTAACAGATGGGGAATGAGGTGGAGGCACCTTTATATACCACCGGCTCGCCCAGCTCTTCATTCCAGGCCGTTAACAGATGGGGAATGAGGTGGAGGCACCTTTATATACCACTGGCTCGCCCAGCTCTTCATTAGACAGGGGACGAGGTGGAGGCACTTTTATATACCACTGGCTCGCCCAGCTCTTCATTAGACAGGGGACGAGGTGGAGGCACCTTTATATACCACCGGCTCGCCCAGCTCTTCATTCCAGGCCGTTAACAGATGGGGAATGAGGTGGAGGCACCTTTATATACCACTGGCTCGCCCAGCTCTTCATTAGACGGGGGACGAGGTGGAGGCACCTTTATATACCACTGGCTCGCCCAGCTCTTTATTCCAGTCCGTTGACAGACGGGAGGAAAAATTAAGACGTACGTTTTTAAAAAACCTTGAGCAAGAAAATTAAGAAAATCATTTGCTGAAACGATTAGGTTTCCGACGGGAAAACCTAATAGTGTGAAAAATATTCCATATACAAAATTGAAGAGCTTAAAATTTCTTACGAAAAAATATGGTCACCGTAGGTATTTAACGCATAAGTTGTACCTAGCTGAGAACCTCAAAACAACCCTTCGACTGCAGGTCAAATAAATATTTATGTACGTCACTTGTTGAAGGTCGAATGTTCCCCATAGCCGGTTTCCTCATAATCGTTAACTACTCGTTTATCATTAAACTCATAATAGTGCCATTAATCATTAAACTCATAAGTGCTAGAGGATAAGTTAAGTTCTCATTTTATAATATCAAATGAGAATATAAAATATAAAATTTTGATATCAAATCTAAAAATTTGGATTGGATATCAAATCAAATGAGAATAATCAAATTTTTGGATATCAAATCCAAAAATTTGATTTCACGTACCTAATTGCCTGCTTTTCACTTCAAATCAAACTTGCCACCTTCAGCTTGGAATGTTATTTTAATTCCTCCCAACCGTCTTCAATAGTTTCTAGACCTAGAGTGATCCCTAAAATAGCTATTTACGTCAACTTATAAAAATAAAGACTAGGGAAAATGGTCGAATATCTGGATTTCCCTTAACGACTTGGTATGAAGATATAAAAAATTATTTCCACGGTAAGATTTTACTTGGAAAATTACTTACTATGTATGTATTACGCATGTTGTCGTAAGCCTTGGTGTAGGTTTACAACACGGTGGGATGGAGGTATGGTTGGTTTGGATGTGTGAAGGGTATGTTCCGTAGGAGTCTTTTGCTAAGGCCTCCTACGGCATCACCACAGCAGGCCTTAGTTGGAAGAAGGAGGCTAGCACCCAGTGGTTATCACCACAGCGGGTGCTAGAGGCAAGGGCACCCAGCGGTTATGACCACAGCAGGCGCCGGGAAGAAGGAGGCTAGCACCACGTGTTTATCGCCACAGCAGGTGCTAGGAGAGAAGGAGGCGTCCCGCGGTTATCACCACAGAAGACGCCAGGGAGAGAGAGAATACCAGGAACAGGAACACCAGGTACAGGAGAAGGGTACGAGAGAGAGAGAGAGAGAGAGAGAGAGAGAGAGAGAGAGAGAGAGAGAGAGAGAGAGAGAGAGAGAGAGAGAGAGAGAGAGAGAGAGAGAGAGAGAGAGAGAGAGAGAGAGAGAGAGAGAGAGAGAGAGAGAGAGAGAAGTCGAAAGTTGGAGAGTGGTCAGTCTAATGAGGAGCTGGGCTGGCCGGGCTGCTTATAAAGGCCCCTTCCACCCCGTCCCCGTCCACCAACGGCAGTTATGACCGCCGAGTGCGATGGCGGTCGATGGAGGGGACCCTTCTCCTACTTTCCCCGCATACTTGGTTAAATCTTTACCATATTACATATAGGAGTGATAAATGTAGAATTTTGAGGGGTACCACCACACATGTATTATGCATGTATTATGCATTACTTCTATGGAAATAAATTAATTGAACAATATTCATAGTAGATCAAGCAAAGTAGTGGTAGTAGAAGTAGCTAGGTAGTGTCTTAGTTGCTCACACATGTTGGAAAACTGTCGTAGGACCACTTGAAACCGTTCCTCATCCGTTTAATCGAAGTTGCGAGTATTTTTCGGTCGATGAGACTTACCTGCTGTATTTAATGTCACTCAGAGCTGTTTAACGATCGTGTTTTACGATTCGGGAGCTCGCTAAAACTACAGCTGCGGTTAAATGGCTAAGAACCATTGACGGCCAATAAACTCGAACGTTTCTAATAACCTTGTTGGGGTAACTAAACTAGTTCAATTATGACTATCTAGTGGGTCAACTGTCATGCCCAGAAAAAAAAAACTAGACGAAATATACGTAGGTAGTAGTAGGTAAGTATGTTCCTGGTTAGTATCAGTGAAACCAGAAAATGAAATAAACAACATGGCACTCCATCAATTCTACTAAACAATAGATAATTAACTGAGAATTAAAAAACAAAACACTGGCGCCATTAATGGCACCGACTCATTTACCTACCCATAAATATTACATTTACCTACTCATTTACCTACTTATAATGATTACAGTTGTTCAGCTTGAAACATCAGATACTGTAGATACAGATATTGTAGAAAATGTAAACCAATGTATGGCCCTTTTGGAGAATCTTGAGGTCATCTTTGCCATAAAATCTGCCTAGCTGAGAGCGCACATGACTGATCTCTCTGCCAGATTTTTTTGCTCTCTCTCCAAATAAAGCATTCATTTCTGTGAAGTTCAGATACACACAGAGTGTGTAAACATAAAGTATTCTACAGTTCTATTCTACAGTTCCCCGTAAGGTAAACCTTGAGGTGGGAACTGGAGCGTCTAACAGCAAAAGTTAGGATTACGATTACGAAAATGATGAGAAAAACATAGATAGATATCTCTTATATAAATACACGCCTTAGGGCGGTATTCACAGTCCTGACTTAAGTAAAAATAATACTTTACTTCTGAAAGTAAAATAATTTCTTAAGGAAATGCTTTATCTGATTTCGCTTTCATAGACATTACTCCCCGAAGTAAAGAAAAATCTTTACTTAATCTTTAACTTTATAAAATTAAGAAAAATCTTTATTTAAGTCAAAATTTTTCCCAACTCTCTGGTTTGAGCTTAAGTTGGCAGTTCTGGCAGGGTGTGTGTTTTTGTTTAGTTATATGTCCTCGCCTATTAGCCGTGCCGTTCGGTCGGTTTTCCGTTGTTGTGAACGCCGTTGTCCAGCATCCTCCCTGTGTCAGGACAAGTAAACATGCAGTGGAGCAAGCAACCTTTATTTTGAGAACTTCTATAATACACTTGGTGCTCGCGTTTAGCGGTGCTGACGTGCATTTACTTCTCCCTTTCCCTTCTGTATTACTCCTCCCTTCTTTTCCCTCCTTCTTCCCTTTTGTTTTTACTCACTCTTTAACTTTTTTAGTTATCCTTTTAAATATAAATTACGTTCTTACTGTAGTTCCTTGGTTTGCCTTTTCAGTGGAATCAACTACCAATTGGTCTTAGAAAAAAGAAATAATATTGGGTTTTATCCTACTTTTGGTCAGGCAGAATCTTATTAGTCGGCAAAGTCAATAAAGTTAGTCAATAATGAACAAATCGAAAACGTTTGGAACAATTTTTGATGAACTATCAAAATCGATGGCAAACTCCCGGCTCACGTTAGGATTACTTCGAAGAGTGAATATTTACAAAATGCAAAGGAAATAATTGATAAACAAAGTCCTTGTCACATGGGTTTATTATTCTATTGGACTTACCTACAGAAATTTTGGCTGTTCATTAATAGTTTCGTTAATGTGAAATAATTGAAATAGCTATTTCTGAATGTTTCCACAAATTTTGGCCCCCAAAACACAAATTAGGTACGCTACTTTTTTTTCAAATTATTTTTGATCATTGGCAGTGCCATTTAGATTGCCTTGATTCACCTGCTGACACTTTTTCTAGTGTTATTATACAAACTGATGGTGATTTCAGACAGTTTCCCAGGTTTTTGGCTCATAAAAAATCAATTTTAGGAGCAGAACCTTTGGTAGAAGCTTAGTTTTCCACTCTGGTCAAAATCGACTTCATATTCGTCTTCTCGTCCCACAAAAACATAGAAACCGATACTGAAAAGCTCGTTTTACTAAAACACAAAAAATACCAATTTTCATACACATTTTCACTCATAACACCCCTGGGTATATTCCGATCGGGTTGCAAAGTTTCGGGACACAACTAGGGCCCAGATGTGTGCGAAAGAACGAATTTTTTAGACCGAAAATGAAGCCGGTATGCATCACCCGCATGCTCACCGTTACATCGAACTCGTCATCCCACTCATCGAAGTCAAACAACATTTCGTAATCCATCGTATCAAAACAAACAAAAAACCCGAATAATTAGGAAAAGAAATAAAAATGCCGAGAATGATGACACTGAAAATATGACATAAATGAAAAGAGAACAGTGCAAACGATCAATAAGGAAATGCTTAAGGTACCTTTCGACGTACCTCAGTTTTTTCTACTTATTTAGGCCAAAAAGTAAAGATTTTTCTTTACTTATTGTCTATGAAATAGGAATAAAGGAAATGCTAAAGGAAGACTTAAGCATTTCCTCTATCACTGACTATGAATAGCCCAAGTGGACGTTGCTTCCTTATTTGTTCACTTAAGCATTTACTTTAATTAAAGTGAGGACTATGAATACCGCCCTTAGTATCTCTTATATTAATACATTAAGGTTGGCGCTGTAGCGCAGTGGTCTAAGTGACGGACTGCAACGCCAAAGTTCCCGACTTCCCCCCAACCGGGACTGAATATTTTTCACTCCACATCAACAATTTCCCTTCAGAACTTCATTATTTGTGTTTCTTTTTGCCATTTTACCTACTGTTTGTCATTGATGGAATTATTTTAGCAACATTTAGCATGTGATCAAGGTAGGTACCTAGTACCTGGTACCTAGTAACGAGTACGGGGTTAGGTACTAAGGTACAGTCTGCGGTGTACATAAATGTAGAAGGGTTATATATACAGAGAGCTGTGATCTGTAACAGGAGCGCGTTCTGTACAGAGAAGTGTGATCTGTAACAGAAGGGTGTTCTATATAAAAAATAATAAATTGTTGCTTAGGGATTTGCAGCGTTTTTGTAAACAATAGCTGGGTCTCTCAGACCCAGAGATAATGCGCACTACATTTTCATGGGTCTCTCTGACCCATTAAGGAATAAACTAACACTTTTTTGGGGCTCTGTGCCAAGAACCAGGGATAGTAATTATTTTAAAAATTACATATATATACCTATTATGTGTTCATTTTAGGCTGCAAAATCCTTGTCAAATGGGTTTATTATTCTATTGGACGTACCTACAGAAATGCTGGCTGTCCATTTATTGTTTCATTCATGTGAAATAATTGAAATAGCTATTTTTATGGTTTCCACCAATTTTGGCCCCCAAAAACACGAATTAGGCTCCTATTTTTGACAAATTATCTTTGATAATTGATAGTGCCATTTAATTGTCTTGATTCACCTGTTAATACTAATTCTAGTGTTATTATACAAGTTTATAGCGATTTCAGACAATCGCCCAGGTTTTTGACTCATAAAAAAAATGAATTTTGGGAGCTGAACCTTCGTTACAACCTCAATTCTTCACGATCTAGTCAAAATCAACTTCATATTCGGTCTCCTCGTCCTACAAAACATGGAAAACGATACCTCAAAACCTCATGTTACTGACATGTTACTAAAACACAAAATGTACCTATCTGTATACCCATTTTCACCCATAACACCCCTGGGTATATTCCGATCAGGCTGCAAAATTTCGGAACACAACTAGGTCTCAAATGGAGCATGTGTGCGAAAGGACGAACTTTTTAGACCGAAATAAAAGTAGATATGGATGATCCGGTGGACGGACATTGCATTTTGGTTTATTATTCTGTGAATAATACACAGCTATGTATTTGGAGTCTACGCACCTTGAAACGTAAAAGAAAAAATTTTGAGGGGGTGTTATAAAAATTTTTTGCTGAGCGAATACATAGGTGTATTATTCACGGAATAATAAACTGTAAGCCGCGAACGGCGGACAGACGGACACTTTTTTATTCGACATTCGTATTCTACGTCCCTTGAAACGTAAACCATCGAATTTTGAGGGGGACTTAAACTTTTTTTTTTTTCATGGTCGATTCCAAAGGTTCATTACTGAAAATAATAAACCAAAAGCCACTCAAAAACTTCGTTCTCACGGTTTTTTATCTGTGTTTGAGAAAATAATCAACTCCTAAACACGGGTGACATAGTAGTTATCGTACAGATAGCTCAACTATCTATTATTTTCGTAAGTATAGATAAACCATCTCAAGACAATTAAATATAGAACGGGGGGGAATCATTGACTGTTACAAGGTAACTGCGCATTATGACCTCCACAAACAAGAAAAACCCTATTTCTAGCTCAACACATCATTTTATCTCGTAGGTACACATCACCCTCTTGCACACGCTTGCACTCGCATATCAACAACAACGAAATTCCAAAAAAATCCTTTTAGAAAAATAGACCAACTCGTAGCAACATGCTGGGCGAATCGATAGGGATATTGTGGGAATAACATTTCAACTGAAGCGAAATTCGAACATCACACTTTCCAGAAAAGGAGACACATTTTCAATGAGCTAACATGTTTGAGGACGATGATAGCACGGTGACCAAGATTTGTTTGGTGGAAGTACAGAATTTTGGTAAATGATAGTTAGGTAAATAAAAGAAAAACGCTGCAAATTATTACACAACGGTTTTATTATTTAACCTGTACAGAAGCCCCTTCTGAGTAGATCACTGTTTTCTGTGGTCAATACCCTCGAGCTCCCCCAGGAAAGCCCTAAATCGAGTACTTCAGCCGGCCCGGGGATTAAAGTTTCATACAAATGCGCGGGATTCAATAATTCAATCATTCATCGATTTTTGGAGTTATTCATGAATGATAAGGTAAATAATATAATCATATAATAATATAATAATAATATAATAATATAATCATTTTTATAATCAGGTGCTCCCTAGCAATGATTATCTCAGGCCAATTCCCAATTGTTGCTGCGTCCGTAGCGATGATATCTGGGCTGAATGTATACAATTTGATTCACCGTCCTGTTGAAGAAGCCTGTCGGTGCAAACTTCTGAGCCTTACTGTGAACGAACGGCTGGACGTACAATGCTCCGGGTGGTCTTAAAAAACTTCCAAGTGCGAGAACTACTTAAAAACGTTAAACAAATTGAGATAACGGCGTCCTGGAGATTTCAACTCCTATTTTTCACCCCTTAGGGATGACTGACATTAACACCGTGCTTCGAGGACCAACTAGAGCCCAAATGGAACGTATAAACTGAATTTCGTCAATTTTGGTTCATGGTAACTAAGAAAAGTGCGAAATATGGCGTACGTACAGAAATTTTTTTATTGCATTTTCGGATTCTACGTACCTTGAAACGGAAACCATCGAATTTTGAGGTGGGGATCAATTTTTTTTTTTTTCATGCTCGATTCCAAAGGTTTATTATTGAAAATAATAAACCAAAACGGAGAAAGGTTGTCTCCACTTATACACGAAAAATACACTGTTATACCGGTTTCTGTGATTAAACCATTGTCAGTAACGAACAATAAATGAAGACACACGTTCTGTGAAGACGGGGATTGGTTGTGAAGGTGAAAGGAGAAGGGAACAAAGTGAAGGGGGTCGATTCTGATTGGCCCTGAAAGTGAAAGCAAGAAAGCGAAAGGAATAATAGGTAGGGCGGAATGGGGGGGGGGGGACCACACTGTTACAGAAATGAACTGAATAATAGAGAAAACCTTAAAGGAATTACATCATTCAAAGATTTACCCAACCTATCACTCAGGTATATAAGTATGGTGAACGAATCGCAAGAAATAAGGCTGTTTTAGATTATTTTCGGGGGGGTGCATGAGTAGGTGCCTACAAGGAGTAGGTACAAGTGTAATTTGTATTAAATACAGTATTTTTGCTCAGCCACCCATCGCTGCTGTCATTCCAACTCGACGGTGAATGGAAACTTCATTCCCAAGGTCGACCTCGGATTCCACGCGATCTTGAATTTGTAATCAGAAGGATCCTCGCCAAGCTGTTCATTTCAAAATTACAATCTTCCCACCAACAACAATTTGCTCATCTATAAAACTGATAAGACAGCGTCAGATCGCAGGTGTGAACGTAGGCACAAAATATATTTCGTCAATAGCTACAACGGGGTATTCCAGTGGGTCTGAAGTAAGATGTTTTATTAACAATAATGAACGTTTGGAATCGGGCATGAAAAATAAATTGATACCCCCCCCCCCCCTCAAAATTTGATGGTTTCCGTTTCAAAGGATGTAGAATCCGAAAATGTAATAAAACAATTTCTGTCCGTCCGCCGCACTTCACACTTTTCTTAGTTACCATGAACCAAAAATTAATGAAATTTGGTTTGTGATTACCGTTTGGGGTCTAGCTGGTCTGCGGGGGTGAAAAATAGGGGTTGGGACTTTCAGAATGCCGTAGCTCGAAAACTTTCGATAGAAGGGTATGGTTTTTTACGTTATTAAATTTTTCTTGAGCTAAACAATTTTTTGAGACCACCCGGTACAAATCCGGCCCGGATATCATCACTAGGGAGCACCTGATTATAATCAAGGATGGCTGTATGAAGTCGAGTTGGGTGTTATGTGATATTACTGAAAAATTATGGTTATTTCTGATTTTGTTGATAGGGTACTTTTATAACTTGAACGAACGTTATGCTTCATGAATAACACCAAGTAACTAATGATTGAATTATTGAATCCCACGCATTTTCATGAAACTGTAATTTCCGGGCCAGCTCCAGTACTCGATTTAGGGCTTTCCTGGGGGGAGCTCGAGGGTATTGACCACAGAAAACAGTGATCTACGCAAAAGGGGCATCTGTACAGGTAAATAATAAACCGTTGTGTAATAATTTGCAGCATTTTTTTTCGTGTGATTTGAAAAAAAAGGGTTGAAGTTATATTTTAACCGCGTCGTCTCCTATTCTTGCATGGATGCTACTGATCGTTTCCATAGCATTCATCCGAGACAAGTGGGTAAGGTTCACTTTTTGCTTCCTCACTACCGAAGGTAGGGAAGCCTTGGATTCGTGATTGACTAAAACAAATTTATCCTCCAAAATTAAAATTTCCGCCACCATTTTGAGTTTCAGGCATCGAGGAACACTTTTGGTTCCGTGTCTGTCCGTCCGTCTGTGTGTCTGCCTGTTTGTCTGTCTGTGATAATTCCTTGCAACGCCCATAACTACCCGAAATAATAGTCGAAATGGGCTGAAATTTGAACGGTAGCACCGGGTTGGGTCACAGACGGTCCCATACCAAAATCATTGAAAAAGTACAGTAACTTTCGTCTGCGCATGCGCAAACGTGAAATAATTGAAACTCCCATAACTACCTTAAATATCGTTGAAATTAGTTCAAACTTGAATGGTCGATCAGGAATAATATTTTGATAGTTCCTTACGAATTCCACTGGAATCGTACTGTAACTTTCATCTGCGCATGCGCGAAATTGAAATGCTTACTATTCCTTACAACGCTGTTGACTACCCGAAAAGTAGTCGTAGAGACCTGAAAATCTGGGGATATACGGGAGTTGGATTGCCAATAATTTCTTATCAAAATCGTTGAAATCGTACCGTAAGTTTCGTCCGCGCATGCGCAAACGTGAAATAATTGAAACGCCCATAACTACCTTAAATATCGTTGAAATGAGTTCAAACTTGGAGGGTCGATCAGGACAATACTTTGATTGTTCCAAATGAATGTCATCAGATTCGTAATTTAACTTTCATCTGCACATGCGCGAACATGAAATGTTGAACTTTTCCTTGTAACGCTTCTGACTACACGAAAAATAGTCGTAGAGAGCTGAAATTTCGAGGGTACACGCGGGTTGGATCGCAGATGATCCCACTTCAAAATTATGGAAATCGTTACGTCCGCGCATGCGCAAACGTGAAATAATTGAAACGCCCATAACTACCTTAAATATCGTTCAAATGAGTTCAGATTCGGAGGGTCGTTCAGGAATAATACTTTGATAGTCCATATGAGTTTCATTGGAATCGTACTGTTACTTCCTTCTGCGCATGCGCACACCTGAAATGTTGACCGTTTCCTTGTAACGCTTCTAACAACGCGAAAAATAATCGTAGAGAACTGAAATTTTGAGGGTTCACGTGGGTTGGATCGCAGATGGTCCCGTATCAAAATGAACCTACCCAATACGTAAATGTGATTCAATAGAGGAAGCTGTACTCCCTACTCGAATTTGCAGACGTTTTTTCACCTTTTTTTCGCTCTTACCTTACCGTGGTGGAAGGTTCTGTAGTGATCTATACGCTAATGTCATCGATACGAGGAAGCTGTGTGTCGTTTGACACGGTAGACGTTTTCACCATTTAGTACCGAGTGAATCCGTTCGTACAGCTATTCATATCCCTAGCGAACTACTCAAACAAAATTACCTCAATTCGTCCATCGTCCAACAAGTGGACCCTCATGGGGATATGCCGACCTCGCCAAGGGTTCAAGGGAGGGATGTTGACCATTTTTCACCGACACGACGAATTTCAACGAAAACTTTACACAAACACAAAATTCAAGACGCACAACCGCCACTACGGAAGAAAAATCACATTCTAGACCCGACTGAACAAGCAACTGGCACATACTTTGCCGCTCGTTCCCTATTTATTTGTCGGCAGTTTTACGTAAAAATCCTAATCGTGATGTGAACAATGCGAGGGCACGTTCCTTCCAGTGTTACGCGGGACCTTCGCCAATGTTTCAAACCTTGTCGGGTACAGCAAACCGCAATGTGACGAAAAAATTAGTAAAAACCGATGTTGTGTAAAACATGAGCATCGACACGTAGGCGCTAATACGAAGAAAAGTGACGAGGAGAAACATCTCATCTCATTTTGCTAGGGTTTTGTTTAAGCCCGGCTTATAATTAGAAGGCGTTGAATTAGGTATTTTATATGACAGTACAGGAAAAAACCACAGTCATGCAGCATGGCTATAAGAGCGAATTTTCGAAGTTTTCGGCATCTTCCTCCTCCGCCTAAAATTTTCTGAAAATTAATTTTCGGTCAATGTTTTCCCAACTTGATACCATACAAAATTAAAACAGGAGTAGTTTTACGCAAAGTAAAATTTGGGGTGGAAGGAGGGGGAGGGGGAATCAAAAATGTTTTGAATACCAGAAGAGTAGGTATTGGGTACGTATAGGTAACAAATTTTTTGTTCCATTTTTTGCCGAGTAACACCTCGGTTTGTAGATTTTCCAACGCTGAACACGATGGTGAAGTCAGAATTGCGATATCCCATTCCGTTATCAGATTAGAGCAGACGAACCAGGAAGAACATCTCAAGAAATAACCACGTTCCTTCATCTTCAAAGTGCTCCAGTTTGAGAACGGAATGAGATATCGCAATTCTGATTTCACCATCGTGTTCAGCGTACAAAAACCTTTAAAATGAGGTGTCACTTGTCAGACTTTTTCATTTTGGGAATTTATGGGTAATTCCCCCCCCCTAAAACTCCCCAAAACTCCCCCTTAGGGTGACCCGATTCTGCCCATCTTCGAACTTAGCCTGTCGATTGCCAAGACAGATTTTTCGTGCAAATTTGAACTTTTTATCTCAATTCTTTCGAGAGTTATCGTCTGGAATGACACATACATATATAAATATATATATATATATATATATACATATAATTTTTGGTGTCTTTCGGCAGGGAATTCAGGATGGTCTGAAACGGATTTTGGTATAAAAATCTTTCGGAAATTCGAGTTTTAAAAATTTTGGACCGAGAACAATAGCTTCTTTTTCTTCGAAAATTCGCTAAAAATGGGTTGTGAATCAGAAAAAACTGCAAATTATTACACAACGGTTTATTATTTACCTGTACAGATGCCCCTTCTGCGTAGATCACTGTTTTCTGTGGTCAATACCCTCGAGCTCCCCCAGGAAAGCCCTAAATCGAGTACTGGAGCAGGCCGGTGAATTACAGTTTCACAAAAATGCGCGGGATTCAATAATTCATTCATTAATTATTTGTAGTTATTCATGAACAATAAGGTAAATAATAAGCCGCTGTGTAATAATTTACCTGATAAATTCCCCGTCTGCGTAGATAATACAATAAACCGTACAATAATTTACCGAAGTGTAATAATTTGCCCATCAATAATAGGTACTTCTAAGGTTGTTCAAGTGGCAAAAGTGCCTACCAACAAAATCCAATAGTCCATCACTTATCAAATGAAATAATATCGCAGAACAACCAACTCGACTTCATACAGCCATCCTTGATTATAATCAGGTGCTCCCTAGTGATGATATCCGGGCCGGATTTATACCGTTTGATTCACGATCGTGTTGACGAAGCTTTTCGGTGCAAACGAACGGCTGGACGTACAATGCTCCGGGTGGTCTCAAAAAATTCTTTAGTTCAAGATCATTTTGAAAACGTAAAAAAAAACCCTTCTCTTGAAAGTTTTCGAGATAATGGCGTCCTGGAGATTTCAACCCCTATTTTTCACCCCTAGAGATGACTGACAGTAACGCCGAGCTTCGAGGACCAACTAGACCACAAGCGGGACCTAGAAACCAAATTTCGTCAATTTTGGTTCACGGTAACTAAGAAAAGTGGCCAGTACGGCGGACGGACAGAAATGTTGGTTTATTATTTACAACAATGGAATCGAGCATGAAAAAAAAAATTTTAATCCCCCTCAAAATTTTATGGTTTCCGTTTCAAGGTATGTACAATCCGAAAAAAATTGTTGTCCATCCGCCGTACGCCGTACTTCGCACTTTTCTTGGTTACCATGAACCAAAATTGACGAAATTTGGTTTGTAGGTCCCGCTTGGCGTCTAGTTGGTCCTCGAAGCTCGGCGTTACTGTCAGTCATCTCTAAGGGGTGAAAAATAGGGGTTGAAATTTTCAGAACGCCGTAGCTCGAAAACTTTCAATAGAAGGGTATTTTTTTAAATTGATCTTGAACTAAATAATTTTTTGAGACCACCCGGAGCATTGTACGTCCAGCGGTTCGTTTGCACCGAAAAGCTTCGTCAACATGATGGTGAATGAAACGGTATAAATCCGGCCCGGATATCATCACTAGGGAGCACCTGATCATAATCACGGATTATGGTTATTTTGGATTTTGTTGATAGGGTACTTTTGTATCTTGAACAAGGAGCGTTATGCTTCGTGAATAACAACAAATAATTAATGATAAAATTATTGAATCCCGCGCATTTGCATGAAACTGTAATATCGTCCGGCTGGCTACAATTCTCGATTTAGGGCTTTCCTGGGGGGGAGCTCGAGGGTACTGACCACAGAAAACTGAGCTACGCAGAAGGGGCATCTATAAATACAGGTAAATAATAAACCGTTGTGTAATAATTTGCAGTTTTTTGTATCTACTTCTTGAATTCCAAAAATTCCCGTATTCGAACTCGTCCCCAGGTTTTGTGATTTAAAACACACCGGCAAAATTCGGAATGTTTCATCCAGTAGCCAAGGTCAGATACCAGATACCGTGTCCCAGTCGTGCATCATGACCAAATGAGCGAATGTCCAAGATTTTGTTCACAAATTTGAGCACTCTTTCGACCTCAAACGATTTGTAACTCAAATTTTTAGGTTCTGTCAAATTACCATTTTCCCCCATTTTGGTTCACATTTTGACCTTTTACCGCTATAATGCTATAAATGAATATTTAATAAACGGCTATTGAAATAGTCAACTTTGGTTTCAGTCATCGTCCTCTCGTAAATGTGAAGTTGCTTTTGGTTTTTTTTTAACTTTCAATAATTAACCCTTGAAACCGAGCATTGGGGAAAAATAAAATAGAAAATTTTACCCCCCCCCCCACCGCCCAAATGATGGTTTCCGTTTCAAGGTAGTACGTAGAATTACAGAAAAGTTAAAAATCTAGGGATGAATATTCAAGATGCTCTGAAACTGATTTGCCTATAAAAAACTTTCAAAAATGCGTGTTCTGAAAATGTTGCACCCATTGCGGTAGCTTCATTTTCTTCGAAAATTCGCTAATAATACCTAATACCTACCGTATTATTAAAAATTTAATCGAAGTATACAAATACTTCAATGCAAATACAAATACAGTCATAAAAATGCTGACCAAGTTACCTGCTGACCTATCGATCTACTATTAGATGAATATCTTAAGTATATCGGTTGAAACACACAATACCTATTACTATTTATTGGCTATACAACCTACCATACCTACACCCCAACATTCTTTCAGTGTTTCCATATTTAAACTCCGGTTTCTCGCTAGGTACATATATCATCTTTTTACACAATGCCACAAATATTTCTTTGAAAATTCGCTTTTATAGCCATACTTCATGACTGGAACCTCCTTTTTTTCCTTTATGCTGTGTATTTTATTGCCGAACGTCAGTCAGCGACATTTGCGGATGAGTATGCGGTCGGATGACGAAGTTTCGAGGGTACAGTTGTTGGTGCCACCACGGTGCCAGATAACGGCACCACGCTGGCACCAGTGGTAGTGGTGCCACCTGTCAGAACAATGTTTTTAGGCCTCCAGCATTTTCTGTTTAGTTTTTTGTGCCAAGGTACCAGGAACGGCACCACGCTGGCCACCATAAAAATTTATGTCTGGTCACTTTCTTTTTTCCGTTTTTCATATAGTTTTAGCGAATTATCAATCAAATTTGAGTTTCTAGGGGTCAAAAATCGGTACAAACTGCTATAGCAAATAATCTATATTAAATCATTAAAATGATGCAAGTGATGCTGGAAGTGGTGCGGAAGGGTGAGTATAAAGACCGAAAATTACCATTTCTGTTATTTTTCATACAAAATATGGGTCAGATTGTTGGGGGTAAAAAATTAGTATTAAGGGCTAAAATCAATACCTATTAATTCACCTGACGTTGTGTGGGATGGTGATTCATGACAGAAAGAGGGACTAATTCGATGATAAAAATATTTTTCTCAAAAATGAATGGGTCAAATTTGACAGTAAGGGGTAAAAAAAAAATCGGTACAAACATTAAAAAATTATACATATTATAACGAAAAGTGGTTTTTCGTTATAGTATCATCTTTTTACACAACAGCGCGAATTTCTTTGAAAATTGAAAATGGTGGCACTGTCAGAAAAATGTGTGTATGGTATAGTTTTTCACGTTTTCCAGTAGAATGAATCGAATGGAATAACTTTCAAAACTCTATCAATCATCCTTACAGCGACTGATAAATATTTAGCCACAAAACGTTACGAAAAATAGCGCGGTACATAGCGTATTGAAGCGTAGGCAGAATTTGAGCCCATTTTCAAAATTGTGTGGGGCGCCTGGTGAGCGGACCCACTAGTTTTTTGTTTTGGTGAAAATGGTTTTGAAATTCGTTCAAGGTACCTGCAGTACACTCGGAACAATTCATTGTTCATTCATTCATTTTTCATTGCAGTGATTCATTGTTCATTTTGCAGGAAATAAATCAATTCAGTTCTGAAATGCTGAAACAGTGTGCGGTCGTTGGTGCACATAGATAGGTAGGTACATGCAGGTAGTAGGTAGGTACATGTAGGTAGGTAGGCAGGTACATGCAGCTATGTCCAATGTATGACAAATTTATAAGAGAACAACGTTATAATAATAATCTCGTAAAATATAATAATCTTGTAATAATAATCTCAATAATAATAAAATTAGGTATACCCCCACTCCATATTATGATTCTCAGAAATCATAATCAAAAATAAGATGGTAGATATGTATGTTATTAATAACGTGGCAAAAAATTGCCCCAATATATATTTTAGCCCGTACAATAAATAATAACTAAATCAACATAATTATTATTATCATAATTTTACCGTTTACAAACAAAAATAAGTTCCAGAGAATAAACTTTTATCCAACCAATAAAATGATATTTTGAGGACTAACAATCAATTTATTAATATTAACCTGAATCGGGGCCCGACCAGCAGAAGAAAAATGTAGATACATAAAATCAGGTACATGTAGGTAGGTACATGCAGGTAGTAAGTGGGTAGGTACATGTGGTAGGTAGGTAGGCAGGTAAATGTAGCTATGTAGGTACATGTAGATATACATAAAATCATGTATTTAGGTAGGTAGGTAGATGCATGTACGTGGGTACATGAGGTCAGGGGCGGGTACATGTAGGTAGGTAGGTACGTGTAGGTAGGAAGGTGGGTAGATGGTGACAGCGAGGTGCATGAAGTCAGTAGGCAGGTACATGAAATCAAGTGGGTACATGTAGGTAGGTAGGTAGGTAGATGTAGGCAGAAAGGTAGTACATGACGTTAGGTAAGCAGGTACCTACATGTAGGTAGGTAGGCAGGTACATGTAGTCAGGTAGGCGGGTACATGAAGTCAGGTAGGTAGGTAGGCAGGAGGGTACATGAAGCTAGGCACGTATTTACATGTAGGTACGTAGGTTGGTACATGTTGGTGGTGGGTACCTACATGTAGGTAGGCAGGTGGGTACATGAAGCTAGGCACGTATTTACATGTAGGTACGTAGGTTGGTACATGTTGGTGGTGGGTACCTACATGTAGGTAGGCAGGTGGGTACATGTAGCTAGGCAGGTCTTTACATGTAGGTACGTAGGTGGGTACATGTTGGTGGTGGGTACATGTAGGGAGGCAGGTGGGTACATGTAGCTAGGCAGGTCTTTACATGTAGGTACGTAGGTGGGTACATGTAGGTGGTGGGTACATGTAGGGAGGCAGGAGGGTACATGAAGCTAGGCACGTATTTACATGTAAGTACGTAGGTGTGTACATGTTGGTGGTGGGTAGATGCAGGGAGGAGGTTGGTACATGTTGGTGTTGGGTACATGTAGTTGGTGGGTACATGTAGCTAGTCACGTCTTTACATGTATGTACGTATGTGGGTACATGTTGGTGGTGGGTAGATGTAGGGAGGCAGGTGGGTACATGTTGGTGTTGGGTACATGTAGTTGGTGGGTACATGTTGGTTATTGAGGAGCTGCTTACCAAAGTGTGCTGGTACGCGCGCTGGTCAGGCGGAGGCGCGAGGTTCATCATTTCGCCGGCTGCTTCACTCGCGTCTAAATAAATAAATCAAATTCTTATTGGCGCGCTCGGACGAGGCGACGCGTGGACAATCAGAAGCGCGACGGACGACTTGTGGGACACGACCGCATTCCGCGGTGCTCACGAGCCAACTTCCGATTGTTTAAATAAATAATCAATAAAAGTTTTATTTGCGAGAGAAAAAAAAAGGCAGAACAGGCGAGCGGCCGCCGTCGGAAGGAAAACGAAAAAAAAATCTCGTCCGGAAGACGTCGAGCGGCAGCGCGAACCGCACGGAAACTGACGGGGCGAAGGCGAAGGAGGATTTTTTACGAAAGAAAAAAAAACGGCGATGAGGAAGAGGAGGAGCAGGTTGGCCAATAGCGGACGCGCGTCGCACTGGTGCCAACTGACGGGTCGCCGGGGACGCGCGGCCGCTACTTGTCGTTGGCGGGGGGGGGGGGGACCATAGGTGGTGGAGGGGGTGCGGTGTGCCGCCTCCCCGCCACTATGTGACCACCCCCGCCACTATGTGTCGTTCAGACCACTTCCTCCGGACACCGCCCCCCGCCACTATGAGCCCGATCACTTCCCACCGCCTCCGCATCGCCCCCCGCGGGGTAGACATCAACAGGTGGGACACACGCACACTCGCACAGTGGGTCCAAGATCCCCGAAAAACTGGCCAAAAGTCCAAAATCGGTCGGAACAACATCAAATTTGGTTTGAAGTGGTTTTTTTGGTTGCTGTTCAGAAATCCGAAGTCAAATATGAGATAAAAGTATACACAAAGCGTTACACCACTAATTTTTCTAGTGTTTAGCGAATTTACTTTTTTTTATCAATTTTTAGCATTCGGTCCATAAATTTGAGTTGTGACAGAGTGTGACAGTGGGGGTGGACCTTCGAGAGTCCCCCTCCTAGACCAGCCACATTATCGCTGGATATCGATTAGGCTTCCCCAAGCGATCCCGTCTCCACCGGAAGAAAAAATAGGTCGAGAACAACCCACACAGAGTAGGCAGATTTTTAAAAAAAATTGTAACTTTATTATTTTAAAGAATAGGTACCTATTACAGTTTTGTTAATATTGTATACAGCAGACTCAGCCTAATTCACGTGATGCTTGCAGAAATACACTAAAGGCGGATTTGTGAAGAAATTTCACCAGGAAATCCGATTTCGAGTACCTGAGCCAGTGCAATAGCTGAATTTTCTTGGAAAATTCGATCTAAAAAATTATTTTTTATCTGTTTCCCGCCCTAAAATTGAAAATCTGATACCGGAATTTTGTCAGAAATTATAATACTTCGATGATGCTCGTAATTACGAGTCGTAATTGGTTTTTGAGTCCCAAAACATCGCTCCGATAGTGGCTGGCAATAAAGTCCAATTTACTAGGCCCTGAAATGTCAAAAAATGGATTTTTAGAGCGCAAACATGGTTGCCCACTCGTCCCTTTGGAATCAAGCATGAAAAAAAAATTAACCCCCCCCACCAAATTTGATGGTTTACGTTTCAAGGTTTGTAGAATGCGAAAATGCAATAAACACGCTGCAAATTATTACACAAAGGTTTATTATTTACCTGTACAGATGCCCCTTCTGCGTAGATCGCTGTTTTCTGTGGTCAGTACCCTCCAGCTCCCCCCAGGAAAGCCCTAAATCGAGTACTGGAGCCGACCTGGGAATTACAGTTTCATAGAAATGCGCGGGATTCAATAATTCAGTAATTGATAATTTGTTATTCTTCATGAAGCATGAGGTTTGTTCAAGTTGCAAAAGTACCTATCGACAAAGTTCAAAAGAGGCATCATTTTTCGAATGAAATAATATCACAGGACAACCCACTCGACTTCATACAGCCATCCTTGATTATAATCATGTGCTCCCTAGTGATGATATCCGGGCCGGATTTATACAGTTTGATTCACGATCATGTTGACGAAGATTTTCGGTGCAAACGAACGGCTGGTCGTACAATGCTCCGGGTGGTCTCAACAAATTCTTTAGTTCAAGATCAATTTAAAACGCTGCCAAGTCCTTGTCACATGGGTTTATTATTCTACTGGACAACCTACAGAAATGTTGGCTGTTCATTTATTGTTTCTTTCATGCGTAATCATCGAAATAGCTACTTCTGATGGTTTCCACAAATTTTGGCCCCCAAAACACGAATTAGGTAGGTACGCTTCTTTTGGTTTATTATTCTGTGAATAATACACCTATGTATTCGCTCAGCAAAAATTTTTATAACACCCCCTCAAACTTTTTTCTTTTCCGTTTCAAGGTGCGTAGATTCCAAAAATGCAATGTCCGTCCGCCGTCCGCCGTATCACGTGTACAGGCTTCATTTTCGGTCTAAAAAAATCGTTCTATCGCACACATGCTCCATTTGGGCCCTAGTTGTGTCCCGAAAGTTTTAAGCCCGATCGGAATATACCCAGGGGTGTTATGAGTGAAAATGTGTGTAAAATAGGTACTTTTTGCGTTTTAGAAACATGTTAGTAACATAAGCTTCTGAAATATCATTTTCCATGTTTTTGGGGACGAGAAGACCGAATATGAAGTCGATTTTGACCAAAGAGTGGAAAATTGAGTTCTCCCAAATGTTCAGCTCCCAAAATTGATTTTTTATGAGTGAAAAACCTGGGAAATCGTCTGAAATCACCATCAGTTTGTATAATAACACTGGAAAAAGTGTCAACACGTGGATCAAGACGATTAAATGGTACTACCAACGATCAAAGATAGTAAAAAAAAAAAAAAATGAGCGTACCTAATTCGTGTTTTGAGGGCCAAAATTAATGGAAACCATCAGAAATAGCTATTTCGATTATTACGCATAAAAGAAACAATAAATGAACAGCCAACATTTCTGTAGGTATGTCCAGTAGAATAATAAACCCATGTGACAAGGACTTTGCAGCGTTTTTTTTTTAAATCTTTGATCATTGGTTGTGCCATTTAATCGTCTTGATCCACGTGTTGACACTTTTTCCAGTGTTATTATACAAACTGATGGTGATTTCAGACGATTTCCCAGGTTTTTGACTCACGAAAAATCAATTTTGGGAGCAGAACATTTGGTAGAACCTCAATTTTCCACTCTTTGGTCAAAATCGACTTCATATTCGGTCTTCTCGTCCCCAAAAACATGGAAAACGATATCTCAAAAGCTCATGTTACTAATATGTTGCTAAAACGCAAAAAGTACCTATTTTTACACACATTTTCACTCATAACACCCCTGGGAATATTCCGATCGAGCTGATATGTTTCGGGACACAACTAGGGCCCAAATGGTGCATGTGTGCGAAAGAACGAATTTTTTAGACCGAAAATGAAGCCTGTACACGTGATACGGCGGACGGACATTGCATTTTGGTTTATTATTCTGTGAATAATACACCTATGTATTCGCTCAGCAAACAATTTTCATAACACCCCCTCAAACTTTTTTCTTTTCCGTTTCAAGGTGCGTAGATTCCAAAAATGCAATGTCCGTCCGCCGTCCGCCGTACGCCGTACGCCGTATCACGTGTACAGGCTTCATTTTCGGTCTAAAAAAATCGTTCTTTCGCACACATGCTCCATTTGGGCCCTAGTTGTGTCCCGAAACTTTTCAGCCCGATCGGAATATACCCAGGGGTGTTATGAGTGAAAATGTGTGTAAAAATAGGTACTTTTTGCGTTTTAGCAACATGTTGGTAACATGAGCTTCTGAGATATCATTTTCCATGTTTTCGGTTCGTAACTTATCCAGACAATTAGAGAAATGTGTAGGTAAGGTAGGTAGGTATGTCTACGTGGCATGGGCTGTGCCACCAGAGGATCGATTCTCCTGATTCACACAGGTACTCGGAACGATGAGAACACCGTATAGGTCCCTTATCAGTAGTTTTTGGAAATTCACGATCGTGTTAACCACGAAGTTCAATCAAATATGTAGAAACTCCCAAGTAGATACCTGAATTCGTGATTTTGTTACACTCGCGTTTATAGTTATAGGGAAATATTACTTACAATCAAGGGAAATAACAGAGTTGTACTTACCTTTAGTAGCGGATGATCCGTGAATGAAGGTGGTAGAACCCAAATCGCATCACTAATAATCAAAAAACCACAGTCATGCAGCATGGCTATAAGAGCGAATTTTCGAAGAAATAACCACGTTCCTTAATCTTCAAAGTGCTCCAGTTTGAGAACGGAATGAGATATCGCAATTCTGATTTCACCATCGTGTTCAGCGTACAAAAACCTTTAAAATGAGGGGTCACTTGTTAGAAAATAACATTTTGGGGATTTTTGGGTAATTTTTGCGCACTTTAAATGCTCTAATTTGAGAACGGATCAAGATATCTAAAATCCGATTCCACCATCGTGTTCAACGTGCAAAAACCTTTAAAATGAGGGGTCAGTTGTTGGAAAATAACATTTTGGGGATTTTTGGGTAATTTTTGCGCACTTTAAATGCGCCAAAACCCTCCTTAGAGTAGGCCAATTTCGCCCATCTTCGAACTTAGCCTTTCGATTGCCAAGATAGATTTTTTGTGCAAATTTGAGCTGTTTATCTCAATTCTATCGAGAGTTATCGTCTGGAGTGACACATATATATATAAATATATATATACATATAAAAAAGTGTTAAATTTCAGGAATCGTTTTAGAATGGTCTGAAACGGATTTCTATGAAGAAAATTTCCAAAAATTTATATTATTTAAATTTCGAAGCCATTGCAATAGCTTCATTTTCTTTGAAAATTCGCTAAAACACTGGTCAATACGGGCCAACCTGCACTCACGTGAGGTATCGGAGTGTCCATATCACTTCTCGCGGTTATTCGGCGGATAATACCGAGGCGATTCCAAGAGAAAGCACACCAAAAACAATTTATATATAATGAAATCCAGGAATAAAGACGCATTTTGACGACCGCATACCAACCAGTAGCGGGTGATCAACGGACTGACTTCAGAAAGTATCAGCAGGGTGGGCCTTGGTAGGTATATTTACTTAATATTTTCTCCTTTCATTTATCTGAATACTCATTGTATTTTTCGGTTCGGAACTGCTCAAAACAGTTGAAGAAATGTGTAGGTAAGGTAGGTAGGTATGTCTACGTGGCATGGGCTGTGGCACCAGAGCGACGATTCTCCTGATTCAGACAGGTACTCGGAACGATGAGAACACTAAAAACTCTTATAGATGGTTTTTGGAAATTCAAATCAAATAGGTCGAAACTTCCAAGTAGGTAGATGATAGGTACCTAAATTCATAATTACTATCCTCAACATGATAAATTATAAAGAAAATATTACTTAGAATAAACCTAAATAACATAATTTTACGGTACCTTTAGTATTGGACGGTCGGAGAATGAAGGTGGTGGAATCCAAATCGCAGCACTGAACACAATCATCATCGGCGCGGGCCGACAATGCACCCACGTTGGTTTTCGAATTGCCCATATCACTTCTCCCGATTAAATCGGCGGATACCGAGGCGATTCGAGGAGAAAACTCACAATAACACAGTAAAATTTAGTCCAGGAATTATTCTTCTATGATGAATTTGGAATAAAAACTACCACTTACCTACCATCCGTCGCGGGTGATCGGGCCAGACTGACTAATAGTGAGGGGTGGCAGCGTGGGGAAGGTGATGTGGCTGGGCGTGGTGGGGTAGGTAGGTATTCACTCGATTTTTATTTGTTTATTTATTTATTCATTTATTTTTAGCGAATTTTCAAAGAAAATGAAGCTATTGCAACGGCTTCGAAATTTAAATAATATAAATTTTTGGAAATTTTCTTCATAGAAATCCGTTTCAGACCATTCTAAAACGATTCCTGAAATTTAACACTTTTTTATATGTATATATATATTTATATATATATGTGTCACTCCAGACGATAACTCTCGATAGAATTGAGATAAACAGCTCAAATTTGCACAAAAAATCTATCTTGGCAATCGAAAGGCTAAGTTCGAAGATGGGCGAAATTGGCCTACTCTAAGGAGGGTTTTGGCGCATTTAAAGTGCGCAAAAATTACCCAAAAATCCCCAAAATGTTATTTTCCAACAAGTGACCCCTCATTTTAAAGGTTTTTGCACGCTGAACACGATGGTGGAATCGGATTTTAGATATCTTGATCCGTTCTCAAATTAGAGCATTTAAAGTGCGCAAAAATTACCCAAAAATCCCCAAAATATTATTTTCTAACAAGTGACCCCTCATTTTAAAGGTTTTTGCACGCTGAACACGATGGTGAAATCGGATTTTAGATATCTAAATCCGTTCTTAAATTAGAGCATTTAAAGTGCGCAAAAATTACCCAAAACTAGGATAATCTTTAAACTCTTACCCCCCACCCCCTTAGAGTGGTCAGATTGAAAAATGTGAGAAGTATTAATTGAAGACGAGAGTTCGAAGCAAAAAAGGGGGAGGCAAACGATTAGTACAACTCCTTGAATTTCCCATTTGACATATAATTGTTATGATACCTTCATAGATAGACAAGTACCGGCCCACGTATTACTAGAAGGAAGACGAAAGAAAAAATCTATTTCAAATTATTCAATTTAGGTACTAACAGTAGGAGGAAGAAGGTTAGGTAGGTATTGTAATAGATTAAGGGATAAGGCAGAGACAGAGTCGAGTTGAGTCAGTCAGAAGAATGAATGATTTATTCGATCATAAGTGGGTAGGTAGGGGTAGCGACAGTAATGCCAATACAACAATTGCAATATCCCTCTGTGACATCTCCCCCTCTACAAAAGATTACAATAAGTACGTCAAAAATAAATCAAATACAAAAATAAGCCAAACACTGGGAACGCACATGTCCCTCCAAAGTACAAAATAAAAGATCGGCCGTCCGAAAATCGGTTACAAGACGAACATAATATATGAAAACACCTCTCGTTCGACAAAATAATGCAAGTAGGCTTCTTATATTGTTTTAAATAAGCTCATAAATTCAATCTGTCCGGTGCCTTCCTAGTTCTCACCGGCCTTCCCGTTGTCAGATTAGGATCACAAACATGAGGTATTGCAGATTTAGATGACTTGGGTGTAGTAGGTATTTGTATCTTACTTCCTACATTTACAGAGGTATTACTTGAGTCAACTGATACAGGCGTGGTCGATTGTGGCGGAGTGCCGTCAATCGGAACATGTGATACCTTCGGTGGCACAGGGGTTTTTGGAAAAACTACAGTAGGTAGTGATACATCGTGAGTCTCTTTAGGATTCAGTATAGGTGCTTCATAAAACTCACCACCTTTGATAATCTGATCGATATGCCGTTTAAATACACGTCCATCATCAGTTTGACACAAAAACAGGTAGGTTCCTAGCGGTTCTTGAATTCTAGCATGAATCCAACCTCGTTTATTAGGTCTTGAATAGTCCCTTATATAAATAGAATCATTTACAGCAAACGTCTTATTTTCTGAATATACAATATGTCTTTTGTTCCATGTTTTATTAAACTTTTTATCACCTCCGCTTTGCACTAACTGATCAAACCTAGTATTCACCTTCCTTCCCAACATGATAGAAGATGGTACTTTACTGGTTGTAGAATGAGGTGTATTGCGATAGTGGTATAAAAATTTCTGCAGTTTGGTATTCAAGGTTTCATCGGTTTTATCACGTAACAACTTAAAGAGAGCAGTCTTGAACGACTTGACAAAATTCTCTGCTAACCCATTGCTAGATGGATGATAGCTAGGAGAAGTGAGATGAACTATACCATTCCTAGTACAGAATGTCAAGAACTCGCTTGAACTGAAACAAGTGCCGTTGTCGGTAACCACACATTTGGGAATCCCAAAACGAGCACAAAACTCACGTAACTTTTCCAAGGTATGGTAGGTATCCGCTTTCCTAACTTCATAGACTTCTGGCCATTTACTGCAAGCGTCAATAATTATCAAAAACATTTTATTGTTAAAAATGGGACCTGCATAATCCATATGGATTCGATGCATTGGTTCTGAAGCTTCAGGCCATCCCCCAGAAATCACCTTTGGCGGATCTGAGCGATGCGATAAACAAACATGGCAATTTTTCGTTATTTCTGAAATGTTTTCGTCCAAATAGGGCCACCAAAAATACGAACGCGCCAGCGCCTTCATTTTAGTAGTACCCATATGTGAACTGTGCAGTTCTGTTAATAATAGCTGCCGTAGTTTGAATGGTATAATCACTCTATACCCCCACATCAAAATATCGTTGTCAATAAAAATTTCAGATTTTCGAAGTTCATATGGTTTCAATTCATCTTGGAAAGTTTGTGGCCATCCATCCCTAGTATACCGGTAAAGCTTACCTAGAATAGGGTCTTTGCGAGTTTCAAGCTTGATTTGAGCATAACTCACCGGGATAAATTCTTCCACAAAATTCAAGTATCCACCTATTTCATGCTTTTCGATACTTTCATTATAACTATCGTCCCCCAAAGCTGTTGAATCCAAAGGCAAACGGGACAACCCATCCGCTGAATTATTGGAACCCTTCACGTATTCCAACCGGTAATCAAAATTCGATAAAAATAATGCCCATCTTTGAACTCGTCCGGCAGCCATTTGGGGCAAACCTTGATGTTCACCAAACAGCCCTAACAACGGTTTGTGATCGCTGCGAATTATGAATTTGTTACCCATTAAATATTCGAAAAACTTTTTACAGCCAAAAAAGATAGCTAAAGCTTCTTTCTGGATGGTTGCATATCTACGTTCCGCTTTCGACAATATCCTCGAAGCGAAGCTGATAGGTTTCAACTCCCCACTAGGCATTCTATGCATAAGACACGCCCCGAGACCGCGGTCCGATGCATCGCATTCCAAAATAATATCCAAACCTGGATTAAAATGAATCAAAACTTGATCAGAAGTGATTATTGTCTTAACCTTTCGAAAGGTACGATCACACTCGTCAGTCCATCGAAAAGGAACATCTTTCCTAAGTAAACCATACAACGGTGATAAAATAATTGATAAATTTCTAATAAATTTTCCGTGGTAGTTAATCATACCAATGAACGCTTTCAATTCCGATGGATTCGTCGGAACTGGGGCTTTTAAAATAGCATCAATTTTGCTAGGATCTTTTCGCAAACCCTCGCTATCAATAATGTGCCCCAAAAATTTCAACCCTTGTTGAAAAAATTCACATTTCTTGCTATTTAATTTAAATCCAACTGATCTTAACTTATTCAAAACCTTTCTTAAATTCTGAACGTGTTCGTCCATCGAACGTCCAGTAACTACGATATCGTCAAGCAGACTAGCTACACCCTCACAACCTTGAAGAGTTTTGTCGATCTCCCGCTGGAAAATCTGACACGCAGGCTTAGTGCCAAATGGCAACCTATTGACCTTGAAAATACCTTTATGGGTACTCCAAGCTAGCATCACAGACGTTTCCTCATCTACTTCCAATTGGTTGTATGCATGTGAAAAATCGAGTTTACTAAAAAGTTGTCCACCTTGAAGTTTATTGAAAATCTCTTCAATTCTAGGTACTGGATGCTGAACGTCTTTGAGATATTTATTTAAAGTAACTTTGTAATCAGCACATACCCTAATCGTATTATCAGGTTTGAGTACTGGAACTAAGGGTGTACCCCACTGAGAAGTTTCGATCTTACTGATTACACCTAATTTTTCCAACTTGTCCAACTCATTGTCAACACCCTTACGAAATGCGAAAGGTATCGGGCGAGGTTTACAAAATTTAGGTTGGACGTCTCCGTTGACGTGTAGACTAATTTTACTGCATTTATATGTGCCTAACGTACCATCAAATAAATCATTAAATTCTTTTATTATACTCTCCGCAATCTGTTCTGGAGAATAACTAGATAGAGAATGCTGCTGTTCAGTTGCTGAACCAAAAACAATATTAATTTGAAAATGTTGGATAAGATCTCTGCCAATGAGAGGCCGTTGTCCACTTCGGACAACCAAAAATGAACATATACTACTGCGACTTTTGTATGTTACCTTAACCTTGACCACTCCTATCGGTAGTATAATGGAACCATTGTACGACTTTAACTTAATATTAGTCGGTTCTACATCAAAATTACTAAAATTTGCTCTATAAAACGATTCAGGCAATATAGAAAGACTCGAGCCTGTGTCCATTTCAAATTCAACAAACTTATGCTCTACCTTCAACTTGATCAAAAAAGGTTTTTTATCTGAACCTGGCGAGTATAAAACATTGAGATCCGAAAATTCTTCATCTGAGTCACTATGATATAAAAATTTAGATTCTTTGACTTTGCAAGCTGCTGCTAAGTGGCCTATCTGCTTGCATGTCTTGCATTTGTAGGCTTTATATTTACATTGTTTAAAGTCGTGGTTACCTTTATTGCAAGCGAAACACAACTTAGCTTGAGTACCGGAACCTGATGTGCTTCCACTGCGCGGCATCGCCGAAGGTAGGTACTGAGCCTCTTGTTTCGATCGTCCTGCCGTAGGATGAGGTACCGACGACTGACGGGACTTGCCGTCTCGGGAAGAGCCGTTCTTCGCCTGTAGTCGGTGAACCTCCGAAACATTGGTCGGAGCCGCGCCTTGCTGGTCCTGGAGTGCCCCCTCCTTCTTGAGTGCCACTGAATAAAGGTCCTTCAGTGAAGCTTTATCTTCCTCTTCACAGAGCCGGTCCAGTACCGGGCCCCTACGAAGTCCTGCGACAAATCGTAGTCTTAGTAACTCATTGAGACTCGCACCGAAATTGCAATCCATTGCTTGTTTCTTTACACGAACGTACCAATCGCAAATTCGCTCACCTTGGTCTTGTGTAAGTTGCTCATAAGCGATTCTGCTTCTCCAAACGGACGATGTCGGTGCGTACTGCGTGCTCAGAAGCTCACATAGCGTTCTGTAAGGTTTCGTTTTCGGAAGATCCGGGTATGTAAGCTCCCGTATGACCTCATACACTTGAGCGCTGATTGAGGTTAACAAAAGGGACACCTGGCGATTGTCCCGAACCGCGTTCGTCTCGAAGTATTGTTCCAAACGTTCGTTGAAGGTATTCCATCGATCTCCAATATCAAATTTAGGTAGCTCCCCAAGAGCTGTCTGGATTATGAAAGGCTGAGATCCTTCAGGTTGGCCTGGCTGAGTAGGCATGGTAGCCCCACGTGGTCGGCAAGATCGTTCCTGATGCGGTAGGTAGTTGAACGGAGTGGACCAAGGAACACTCTCCGATCGGCTCCACACAATCTCACCTCACAATTTTCCGCCGCGGAAAAAAAAAACAAATGAATCTGCTCCGTGAAAAAAAAAAACACTTGAAATTGAACAAAAAAACTGAATACTGAACTTCGAGAAAAAAAAAACCACTTGAACCCGTCGCCAATTGTAATAGATTAAGGGATAAGGCAGAGACAGAGTCGAGTTGAGTCAGTCAGAAGAATGAATGATTTATTCGATCATAAGTGGGTAGGTAGGGGTAGCGACAGTAATGCCAATACAACAATTGCAATATCCCTCTGTGACAGGTATCTTATCAATTTATTATCAGTATCATACGAATATTTGATATTCAAAGGTAGGTAGGTACTTAACATGATAAAAATAATATCAATGAAGAAGGAAGGATCTACCTACCTAGTAGAGCAAATCTTGAACTGGTTTTAGATACCAGGCCTGAAATCGTAGTCAAGAGGAAAGGCCATTCAGAAGGAACAAGGAATCTACTCATAACAGTTTATAATTATTACGTAGGTAATTATATGAAATTAATACCTACGTACAAAATGATTGTGTAAAGAGTTCGTAGCAGTTAATAACAAATTATAACCACATGGATAAATTAGAAATCAAGATAATAAAAAAATATTAGTAACAGGGGCATCTAGTAGGAATATACCTAATAATTATGTTCCAAAGCTACCAATAGGTACTGACCTTCTTTTGAAAAAATCACAATATTGGTAATTACCTACCGATCATGTGATTTTTTTTAACAATAAATTAACTAAATTTATGTATTATAAGGAACCTACTTAATACAATATTTTCCGTTGCCTACCTACTAGTTTTCTTGAGCTGACGGGAATTTAAAAAGGCATTCCTTCTTTGTGTTTCTGCATGGCGGCGGCATCCAAGCTTCCTTTTCTCTTTCATTCACTCGATCGCCTGATCCCGTTCTTTCGATTCCAATAATTCTCAAGCAGTTTCAGGTCCACTCAATGTTGAATACTAGAATAGAACAATATTTCAACGTAGCACCCACATGTTCTTCCAAGTGATCCTTCCAGAAACCACATCCTTCCTTCATAGTTTATTTCAAGATTGAGCCTGCATGAAAAATAACCTGCACTTGAAGCACTCATGATTTTCTATAACAACTCCTTTACCTACTGCACTCTCTTGAGTAGGTAAGTCAAAAGTCCTAACTACCCTATCCTACCTAATATGAACCCACAGCGATCAAATAAATAAGCACTTAGTACAATTACGTAATAAACAAACGGTAGAATCAGGATGGACAAAACGTACAAATTAAAATAAATACGAAGAGAATATACATAGAAAACCAAATTTTAGACCGAAGTTTTCCTTTATTCAAAACCATAGCCATTAATTCGAATATTTCTTTGAAAATTCGCTCATTAAGTCATGCTGCATGACTGGGTTTTTTTTACCTGAATTTTCATTGTGTTTTTCTTTTCCTAACTGCTTCAAAGAATCGAAGAAATAATATACAAGTTACTAATCTATGTGGCACTGGTTGTGCCAGGAGGGCATCAGTTCACAACATGATTTAGTTACTTGGAACGATTAAAACACCAACTATACAACTATTGGTGGTTTATTGAAATTCAAGATCGCATTAATGACCAATTCCAATAAAATAGATGGAAAATTCCAAGTATTAACCTACATCTGGAGAGTTTAAGCTCTGGCGGGCAGACCCAGTGCCAGGTAGATTGGTAACTTCAATCATTTCGTGGATTTTTTTGGAAAGGGGTAAAAACAGGTAAAGACAATAAGTCGGGTAAAATGAAGGGAAAAATAATTAAAGTTACAAGTACCTAAGTGCCTACTTTCCCCTCCCCACCACCTTCCCCACCTTGCCGCCCCTATCTATTAGTCAGTCCCTCGATCACCCGCGACGGATGGTAGGTTTGTGGTAGTTTTTCGTCAAAATTCACCTTTAAACAATAATTCCTGGACTAGATTATTGTGTTTTTGTGTTTTTTCTCGAATCGCCTCGGAATGATCCGCCGATTGACCGCGAAGTGGTATGGGCAATCCGATGAATAACGTGTGTGCACTGATTGGCCCGCGTTGATCAGTGGTTGTGTATCCGGTTAGTGCTACGAACTGGATTCTACCTTCATTCTCGGATTGTACACACTACTAAAGGTACGTGCGACTTTGTTATTTTGATTTATTGTAAGTAATATTTCTTTAAATAACTACAAAGTCGAGGGTAATCATCATTAAACATACAGGTAATTATGAAACATTTTAGTAGCAAAACTACTTATAGCAACGCAGGGGTAGGTGCATTTTTTTTAAACTAAATAGCTATTAATTTATTATCTTGTTGCAAACTGATGAGATACGCACTTTCTCCTAGGTTTAAGCCATAGCAAATGGTAGGATGTGGAGGTGAAACTGGAGAATCCAAGTCAGGAGATCCGACTTTGGTGGCACAGCCAGTTCCAAACTGTGCATTTTCATGATTATTTGGAAATGGTACGAGGATGAACAGGAAAATACTATGACAAGTCAAGTCAAATGAAACGGGAAAATATGAAGTTCGTTCCTGCCTACCAACTCAATCAATGGTTGTGTGTTGTGATTTGGTTTTGTACCACCTTCATTCAAGATTCTACCACTGCTAAAGCTCCGTACAATGTTATTCGGTTTTATTGTAATATTTTCGATTATTTTTATTGTAATATGTGTCGAGTTGACGTCTTCTTATGCTCATCGCTTAGTGGCCAGTTACGGTAATTTCTTCCCTCCACCGCGCCCTAATTGTCGGACTGGAGTCATATTTCGTACATGCCCTTTCTAGAACCCAAGCCCAAGTCCTATCTGCCCCCGAAACTCAAACCCTTTCTGAGCCCATGAAGAGAGAAATTCGGCATATTCCCACACCTGTATACTTCACCAATAAAAAACTAGGTTTGTACTTGAGATTAAGGAGATTGAACTAATCTACATCACAAAAATATCATTACACTTTTACCGGGTAGTTTTTTTTAAATTTTTGGTTTATTATTTGCAATAATGAACCATTGGAATCGAGCATGAAAAAAAAAAAAAAAAAAATCTAACCCCCCCTCAAAATTTGATGGTTTACGTTTCAAGGTATGTAGAATCCGAAAATGCAATAAAAATATTTCTGTCTGTCCGCCGTACGCCGTACGGGCCACTTTTCTTAGTTACCATGAAACGAAATTGATGAAATTCGGGATATAGGTTCCATTGGGGGTCTAGTTGGTCCTCGAAGCTCGACGTTACTGTCAGTCACCTCTAAGGGGTTCAAAATAGGGGTTGAACGCCGTACCTCGAAAACTTTTGATAGAAGGGTATGGTATTTTTACGTTATTAAATTTGTCTTGAGCTAAACCGTTTTAGCGAATTTTCAAAGAAAATGAAGCTATTGCAATGGCTTCGAAATTTAAATAATATAAATTTTTGGAAATTTTCTTCATAGAAATCCGTTTCAGACCATTCTAAAACGATTCCTGAAATTTAACACTTTTTTATATGTATATATATATTTATATATATATGTGTCACTCCAGACGATAACTCTCGATAGAATTGAGATAAACAGCTCAAATTTGCACAAAAAATCTATCTTGGCAATCGAAAGGCTAAGTTCGAAGATGGGCGAAATTGGCCTACTCTAAGGAGGGTTTTGGCGCATTTAAAGTGCGCAAAAATTACCCAAAAATCCCCAAAATGTTATTTTCCAACAAGTGACCCCTCATTTTAAAGGTTTTTGCACGCTGAACACGATGGTGGAATCGGATTTTAGATATCTTGATCCGTTCTCAAATTAGAGCATTTAAAGTGCGCAAAAATTACCCAAAAATCCCCAAAATGTTATTTTCTAACAAGTGACCCCTCATTTTAAAGGTTTTTGCGCGCTGAACACGATGGTGAAATCGGATTTTAGATATCTAAATCCGTTCTTAAATTAGAGCATTTAAAGTGCGCAAAAATTACCCAAAACTAGGATAATCTTTAAACTCTTCCCCCCCCCCCCACCCCCTTAGAGTGGTCAGATGTGACAACCCGTAGTGGTCAGATTGAAAAAGGTTGTCACATAGAAAACCAAATTTTAGACCGAAGTTTTCCTTTATTCAAAACCATAGCCATTAATTCGAATATTTCTTTGAAAATTCGCTCATTAAGTCATGCTGCATGACTGGTTTTTTTGAGACCACCCGGAGCATTTTACTTCCAGCCGTTCGTGTGCACCAAAAAGCTTCGTCAACACGATCGTGAATCAAACGGTATAAATCCGGCCCGGATATCATCACTAGGGAGCACATGATTATAATCAAGGATGGCTGTATGAAGTCGAGTTGGTTGTTCTGCGATATTATTTCATTTGATAAGTGATGGACTATTGGATTTTGTTGGTAGGTAGTGAAACTTGAACAATCGTTGAAGTATTATTGATGGGTAAATTAATACACAATGGCAAATTATTACACAACGGTAAATTATTGAACAACGGCAAGTTATTACACAACGGCTCATTATACTTGACCACGAGGGTAGGTATTGACCACAGAAAACAGTGATCTACGCAGAAGGGGCATCTATTTCACTCCACATCAACAATTTTCCTTTAGAACTTCATTATTTGCGTTTCTTTTTGCCGTTTTAGTTACTTTTTGTCATCGACAGAATTATTTTAGTAACATTTAACTCGTGATTTAGGTAGGTACCTAGTAACGAGTACGGGGTTAGGTACTAACCTACAGAGGGTGTAGAATAGTACATATCATATTATATAGACGGGTTATCTATTCAGACAGCTGTGATCTGTAACAGGAGGGTATTCTATACAAAATAATAAACCGTTGTGCAGGGATTTGCAGCGTTTTTTTGTTTTTGTTGCTGTTGTAAACAGGGCACCAGCCCGTGTCATAATAAATAAATAAATAAAAAACGCTGCAAATCCCTGCACAACGGTTTATTATTTTGTATAGAATACCCTCCTGTTACAGATCACAGCTCTCTGTATAGATAACCCGTCTAAATAATATGGACTAGTCTATACATATTATGTAGATCGCAGACCCATCGTAGGTTAGTACCTAACCCCGTACTCGTTACTAGGTACCTACCTAAATCACGAGTTAAATGTTGCTAAAATAATTCTGTCGATGACAACAAACAGTACCTAACAAAAAGAAACACACATAATGAAGTTCTGAAAAGAAATTGTTGATGAGGAGTGAAAAAAGTTGCGAAAGTACCTACCAACAAACTCCAGCCCCTTCTACGTAGATGGTATAATGAACCGTTGTGTAATAATTTACCGTTGAGTAATGATTTACCGTAGTAATAATTTACCCATCAATAATACTTCAACGTTTGTTCAAGTTTCACAGATACCTACCAACAAACTCCAAAAGAGCCATCATTTTTCAAATTAAATAATATCACAGAACAACCAACTCGACTTCATACTCCGCCAATATAATCAGGTGATCCCTACCAATGATTGGCCGTATTCACAAATTCCTATTGTGGGCGCGTCTCTGGTTACGAGATTTGGTTTGAATTGTATACAATTTCATTCACACTGGAGTCGAAAATGCCTGTCGGTGCAAACTTCGGGGCCTTACTGTGAACGAACGGCTGGACGTACGATGCTCCGGGTGGTCTTAAAAAACTCGCAAGTTCAAGAACTATTTAAAACCGTAAAAATATTCACGTAAAAAAATGGTATAGGCGTTTTGAAAATTTCAAACCCTATTTTGAACCCCTTAGAGATGACTCACAGTAACGTCGAGCTTCGAGGACCAACTAGACAGCGAACGGAACCTATAACCCGAATTTCATCAATTTCGTTTCATGGTAACTAAGAAAAGTGGCCCGTACGGCGTACGGCGGACAGACAGAAATATTTTTATTGCAGTTTTGGATTCTACATACCTTGAAACGTAAACCATCAAATTTTGAGGGGGGGTAAGAATTTTTTTTTTTCATGCTCGATTCCAATGGTTCATTATTGAAAATAATAAACCAAAATAAAAAAATATGAAGTACCTAGCGGAAGTGCTGACCTACTGTTACGTTCAACTACTTGCAAGAGTTGAACGGGTTTTTTCCCCGCAGATTCGACCGCCCGAGGGGAAAACAGCCGCACCCTCAGCTGAGTAGCAAAGGAAATCTGATTAATCCACGAACGGAGGCCTCCGGGGGAGTTGGTGTGGAGAAATCGCTGCAAATCCTCAACACAGCGGAATGCGTTATCTTCGACGGCGACTTTCGTGTGCGCCAATTCTGATGAACCAATCGTAAGCTCCAACGAAATAGTCAGTACTTGCGCGAAGCCCATTTCTCACCTTAGAATTGTTTTTTGGTTGGTTTATTTCCAACTCCAACGGTTCAATGTTCCTTCCAGTGTTCGTTCCACCTGTGACAGCCTTCGTCGGTGCGCCACCGTCAGTGTTGAAGGCGAGCGAAACGAGCGAAGGTGCGCCGCGCCGTTTTTGGTTTATTATTCTGTGAATAATACACCTATGTATTCGCTCAGCAAAATATTTTTATAACACCCCCTCAAACTTTTTTCTTTTCCGTTTCAAGGTGCGTAGATTCCAAAAATGCAATGTCCGTCCGCCGTACGCCGTCCGCCGTGTCACGTGTACAGGCTTCATTTTCGGTCTAAAAAATTCGTTCTTTCGCACACATGCTCCATTTGGGCCCTAGTTGTGTCCCGAAAGTTTGCAGCCCGATCGGAATACACCCAGGGTTGTTATGAGTGAAAATGTGCACAAAATAGGTACTTTTTGTGTTTTAGTAACATGTTAGTAACATGAGCTTTTGAGTTATCGTTTTCCATGTTTTTGGGAACGAGAAGACCGAATATGAAGTCGATTTTGACCAAAGAGTGGAAAATCGAAGTTCTACCAAAGTTCAGCTCCCAAAATTGATTTTTTATGCGCCAAAAACCTGGGAAATCGTCTGAAATCACCATCAATTTGTATAACACTGGAATTAGTATCAACACATGGATCAAGACGATTAAATGGCACTACCAACGATCAAAGATAATTTGGAAAAAAAAGGAGCGTACCTAATTCGTGTTTTGGGGGCCAAAAATGGAGGAAACAATCAGAAATAGATATTTCAATTATTTCACATGAAATAAACAAAAATGAACAGCCAGCATTTCTGTAGGTATGTCCAATAGAATAATAAACCCATGTGACAAGGACTTTGCAGCGTTTTTGGTTTATTATTCTGTGAATAATGCACCTGTGTGTACGCTCAGCAAAATATTTTTACAACACTAAGTCAAAATTTTTCTTTTACGTTTCAAGGTGCGTAGATTCCAAAACGCTGCAAAGTCCTCGTCACACGGGTTTTTTATTCTACTGGACATACCTACAGAAATGTTGGAATGATTAATTTTGGTTCATTATTTTCAATAATGAACCTTTGGAATAGAGTATGAAAAAAAAAAAATTCTAACCCCCCCTCAAAATTTGATGGTTTACGTTTCAAGGTATGTAGAATCCGAAAATGCAATAAAAAACGCTGCAAATCCCTGCACAACGGTTTATTATTTTGTATAGAATACCCTTCTGTTACAGATCACAGCTCTCTGAATAGATAACCCGTCTATATAATATAATATGTACTATTCTATGCATATTATGTAGATCGCTGACCCTCCGTAGGTTAGTACCTAACCCCGTACTCGTTACTAGGTACCTACCTAAATCACGAGTTAAATGTTACTAAAATAATTCTGTCGATGACAAACAGTGACTAAAATGGCGAAAAGAAACGCAAATAATAAAGTTCTGAAGGAAAATTGTTGATGTGGAGTGAAATAGATGCCCCTTCTGCGTAGATCACTGTTTTCTGTGGTCAATACCTATAATGAACCATTGTGTAATAACTTGCCCATTAATACTTCAACGGTTGTTCAAGTTGCAAAAGTACCGATCAACAAAGTCCAGCCCCTTCTTGGTAGATGAACCGTTGTGTAATAATTTACCGTTGTGTAATAATTTGTCGTTGCGTAATAATTTACCATTATGTAATAATTTACCCATCAATAGAACTTCAACGTTTGATCAAGTTTCACGAGTACCTACCAACAAAATCCAATAGTCCATCACTTATCAAATGAAATAATATCGCAGAACGACCAACTCGACTTCATACAGCCATCCTTGATTATAATCAGGTGCTCCCTAGTGATGATATCCGGGCCGGATTTGTACCGTTTGATTCACGATCGTGTTGACGAAGCTTTTTGGTGCACGCGAACGGCTGGAAGTAAAACAACGTGAAAACGTTCTGAAAATTTCAACCCCTAAGTTGAACCCCTTAGAGGTGACTGACAGTAACGTCGAGCTTCGAGGACCAACTAGACGCCGAACGGAACCTATAACCCGAATTTCATCAATTTTGTTTCATGGTAACTAAGAAATGTGGCCAGTACGGCGTACGGCGGACAGACAGAAATATTTTTATTGCATTTTCGGATTCTACGTACCTTGAAACGTAAACCATCAAATTTTAAGGGGGGGGGGGGGGGGGAATAGAATTTTTTTTTTTTTTCATACTCGATTCCAAAGGCTCTTTACTGAAAATAATGAACCAATAGCTATTTTTGATGGTTTCCACCAATTTGGCCCCAAAAAACACGAATTAGGCTCCTATTTTTGACCAATTATTTGATCATTTGACAGGTAGTGCAGTTTAAGTGTCATTCACCAGTTAATACTACTTCTAGTGTTACTGTCCGAATTGTTGGTGATTTCAGTAAATTTTCCAGGTTTTTGATTTATAAAAAATTAATTTTTGGGAGCTGAACCTTCGTTACCACCTGCATTCTTCATCCTCTAGTCAAAATCAACATCATATTCGGTCCTTTCGCCTTAATGAAACATGGAAAACGACGTCTCATCGTTTTCCAACTCCTACCAGCTAAAAATCTTTGAAAAACCTAACCTATTGAATAACCTAACACCTTGGAGTCACCTTCCTCAACAAGACAAACCTATGGGATGGTCGCGTCGCTACCCACATAATTCTAATCCCTGGAAATTTTGGGTCCGAAAACTGAGAATAGTGAAACTAAGAACACCTACTGACAAGAGAGTCGAATGGCCAACTCTCAACACGCACTTCCCTAGAAAGTCATCGTTCAGCAACCCCTTGCAAACCCTTCCAAGTACTTTTTTCCAGTATCCAGTATTTCAACGCGGTGTAATTCTAGAGGAAAGTCTGGGTTAGAATACAACGCTAATTTGTTCTGGGTATTGCCCAGGTGTTCTCAACTTCTTGGTACCAATGCCCCCCTGGCAGTACATGGAATACCCTCCCGACCCTTTAGATAGAATCTGAATAGTCAGGGATGGGTACAAGAACGAGAAAAACATCACTTTTTTCATAATATTGATGAATTCTTCATTCAAACTTCTTCATTCAGTAACGCTAAATTTATCCAAGAAATAATTTATTTGACATAAAGTTTAAAAAAAGTTATATTTTGCTCTTACCATTAATACTTGACTTCTAGCGAATTTTCAAATAAAATGAAGCTATTGCAATGGGTCCAAAATTTTCAACACCAAGTTTTGAAAATTATTTGTAGGTACGCAAGTTCTTTCAGAGCATCCTCAATTCATCCATAGATTTTAACAATAATTTATAATGTGTGTTATTCCAGAAGATATCTGTCCATGGGTACATGATAAAAATTCCAAATTTCATGAAAACGTTCGTATTAAAAAAAACAAAAGGATGATTTCTAGATGAGCAATTTTCAACAGTTCTAAGGGGTCAAATTTGAGTTTTAAGGATACAAAAATCGGCAAAAACGGCTAAAATTGCGAACAATTGATAGGAAAATAATGAGAGTGGTATGGAAGGGTGAGCAAGGAGAGAAAAGAACCATTTCAGTTGTTTTTATTCAGAATGGGGGTCAAATATGGGTTTTTGTTGGTAAAAAATTGGTGTAGAGGGCTAAAATCAGTACCTATTGTAAAATTCTCACACAATTGAGATATTGTTATAAATTAATTAGTCCACGTTCAAGGTTCGCAAACGACTCAGTATAATTTCTATTCATCATGTGCAATTAATATACACCCCGGATGTTAGACCAAATGTTCCAAAATTAATAATTTCTAGCAGTAACTTCAACATCCTCCCAAATTATGCAAATTTTTAACCCTCAATTTTGAATTTAGATTAGCCTCAATTCCCAACGTCGACGAGGCCCAGCTTCTCTCGGAGGCTGCAGAACCTAGACTTCCCCAGAGGCTTCGTCATCAGGTCGGCTAGTTGGTCTTCGGTGTTGACTTTCTCGATGTCAAGTTTTCCAGATGTCACTTGTTCGCGAACAAAAAAATGTCGTATGTGGATGTGCTTGGTGCGGCGATGAAACTGTGGATTCTGCGCTAGCTTGATGGCAGACTCGTTATCCACGCGCAGCACTGGTCGTCCTTCCAAGTGGTCCATGTCACCCAAGAGGCGTTTCAGCCAGATGACTTCTTTCGCACCCTCACTAGCAGCGACGATCTCAGCACCGGTTGTCGAAATCATCACCGAGCCTTGGCGCTGACTCAGCCATGAAATAGCAGCGTGTGACATCAGCGCAACCACCCCAGTTGTTGAGCGGCGCGTTGTGACGTCACCAGCATGATCCGCATCACTGTAACAGACCAAAGATTTTTCATTTCCCACAGTATACTTTAATCCTAATCTCTGTGTGCCTTTGAGGTAGCGGAAAATTCGTTTAACTTGGACCCAGTTTTTCCACGTCGGGTTTTCCAAGGTTCTCGAGGCGACACCTACAGCGAACGAAATGTCCGGGCGAGTCCCTACCATTAGGTACATCAGTGCACCTACAGCTTGACGATAAGCAGTGGAAGCGTGGAAGCGTGCTGGGCCCATAACCTGTAAAATTCTCACACAATTGAGATATTGTTATAAATTAATTAGTCCACGTTCAAGGTTCGCAAACGACTCAGTATAATTTCTATTCATCATGTGCAATTAATATTCACCCCAGATGTTAGACCAAATGTTCCAAAATTAATCATTTCTAGCAGTAACTTTAACACCTATTAACTCACCTAACACTTCATTAAAGAGAGGGACTTTGATGATAAAATATGTTTCTCAAAAATAAGTGGGTCAAATTTGACTTTACATGGGTCTAAAATCTGTAAAAATTGCTAAAAACACATACAAAAAATGATACAGTTTTACGAAAATGGTACGGTTTCCCGATATATCAACTTTTTACACTTAGCACGAATATTTCTTTGAAAATTTGCTTTTATAGCCATGCTGCATGAGCAGAGCTTTGAGTCTATTACTACCCACCCACCTGGTAATTTAAGAAGGCTGGTCAGGGTCGGTTTTGGTTTATTATTCTGTGAATAATACACCAATGTATTCGCTCAGCAAAAAATTTTTATAACACCCCCTCAAAATTTTTTCTTTTCCGTTTCAAGGTGCATAGATTCCAAAAATGCAATGTCCGTCCGCCGTCCGCCGTCCGCCGTGTCACGTGTACAGGCTTCATTTTCGGTCTAAAAAAATCTTTCTTTCGCACACATGCTCCATTTGGGCCCTAGTTGTGTCCCGAAACTTTTCAGCCCGATCGGAATATACCCAGGGGTGTTATGAGTGAAAATGTGTGTAAAAATAGGTACTTTTTACGTTTTAGCAACATATTGGTAACATGAGCTTCTGAGATATCGTTTTCTATGTTTTTAGGTCTTGAATTTCCTATTAGACCGGCCGACTCATCCCAACTGCATTCTTACCGACTTATGAAGTGTCCCCGCATATATTTGCATATCCCGAGGAGTTTGGACGGTAAAGATGATTCAGATGTGATTCACCGGGAAACCGATCTGGAGGAGCATGTCAACCATCAATACGACAAAAATGTCAGACAACTTCCCAGGTATTGGACTCATAAAAAATAAATTTTGGGGAGCTGAACCTTAGTTACAACCTCAATTCTTCACCCTTTGGTCAAAACCAACTTCATACTCGGTCTTCTCGCCCTTAAAAACATGGAAAACCATACCTCACAAGCTCATGTTCATTAAAACCTCAAAAATCTCTCGAAAAACCCTATTTTTACACCCATTTTTCTCCCACAACACCCCTGGGTGTATTCCGATCGGGCTGCCGTGTTTCGGAGAACAACTAGGAGCCAAATGTGTTCCCAAATGGGGTCCCAAATTGTGTGCAGAAGAACGACGATTTTATACCAAATTTTAACGTACATTTAAGGCTGAAACTTCCTCAGAACCTCAATTTTCCACTTGCCGGCCAAAATCGACTTCATATTCGGTCTCCTCGTCCTAAAAAACATGGAAAACGATACCTCACAACCTCATGTTGATAAAACACAAAAAGTACCTATTTTTGTACACATTTTCACTCATAACACCCCTAGGTATATTCCGATCGGGCTGAAAAGTTTCGGGACACAACTAGGGCCCAAATGGAGCCTGTGTGCGAAAGAACGATTTTTTTAGAGCGAAAATGAAGCCTGTACACGTGATACTGCGGACGGACATTGCATTTTAGTTTATTATTCTGTGAATAATACACCTATGTATTCGCTCAACAAAAAAATTTTATAACACCCCCTCAAAATTTTTTCTTTTCCGTTTCAAGGTGCGTAGATTCCAAAAATGCAATGTCCGTCCGCCGTCCGCCGTCCGCCGTATCACGTGTACAGGCTTCATTTTCGGTCTAAAAAAGTCGTTCTTTCGCACACATGCTCCATTTGGGCCCTAGTTGTGTCCCGAAACTTTTCAGCCCGATCGGAATATACCCAGGGGTGTTATGAGTGAAAATGTGAATAAAAATAGGTACTTTTTGCGTTTTAACAACATGTTAGTAACATGAGCTTTTGAGGTATCTTTTTCCACGTTTTTGAGGACGAGAAGACCGAATATGAAGTCGATTTTGACCAAAGACGCGGAAATTGAGGTTTTACCAAAGGTTCAGCTCCCAAAATTGGTTTTTTATGAGTCAAAAACCTGGAAAACTGTCTGAAATCACCATCAATGTGTACAATAACATTGGAAAAAGTGTAAACAGGTGAATCAAGACCATTAAATGCCACTACCAATGATCAAAGATGATCTTAAAAAAAAAGAAAAAAAAGCGTACCTAATTCGTGTTTTGGGGGCCAAAATTGGTGGAAATCATCAGAAATAGCTATTTCAATCATTCCACATGAAAGAAACAATACATTTAACAGCCAAAAAAAAGCTCTAGAACTCCAATAGAATAATAAACCCATGTGACAAGGACTTTGCAGCGTTTTGGAACCTACGTACCTACCTTGAAACGTAAAAGAAAAAAATTTTGAGGGGGTGTTACAAAAATTTTTTGCTGAGCGAATACATAGGTGTACTATTCACAAAAGAATAAACCAAAATGGGTGTAAAAATCTCGGAAATAGCTACAGAAATGTTGCTGTTCATTTATTGTTTCTTTCATGCGCAATAATTGAATTTGCTATTTCTGATGGTTTCCACCAATTTTGGCCCGCAAAAACACGAATTAGGCTCTTTTTTTTCTTTTCTTTTTTTATACAAATTATCTTTGATCATTGATAGTGCCATTTAATGGTCTTGACCTGTTGGTACTACTTCTAGTGTTATTATACAAATACATGATTTCCCAGGTTTTTGACTCATAAAAAATGAATTTTGGGAGCTGAACCTTCGTTACAACCTCAATTCATCACTCTTCGGTCCAAATCAACCTAATATTCGGTATTCTCACCCTAAAAAACATGGGAAACGAAACCTCAAAAGCTGATGTTACTAACATGTTACTAAAACACCAAAAATGCTTATTTTTACTCCCATTTTCACTCATAACATCCCTGGGTATAATCCGATCTGGCTGCAAAGTTTCGGGACACAACTAGGGCCCAAATGGAGCATGTGTGCGAAAGAACGATTTTTTTAGACCGAAAATGAAGCCTGTACACGTGATACGGCGGACGGACATTGAATTTTTGGGAACTACGCACCTTGAACGTAAAGAAAAAATTTGGAGGGAGTGTTGTAAAAATTGCTTGCTGAGCAAATACATAGGTGTATTATTCACATAATAATAAACCAAAATGCAATGTCCGTCCGCCGTCCGCCGTCCGCCGTACGCCGTATCACGTGTACAGGCTTCATTTTCGGTCTAAAAAATTCGTTCTTTCGCACACATGCTCCATTTGGGCCCTAGTTGTGTTCCGAAACTTTGCAGCCCGATCGGAATATACCCAGGGGTGTTATGGGTGAAAAATTGTGGTAAAAACCGGGGTTTTTGGTGGTTTAGTGAACATGAGTTTGTGAGGTATCGTTTTCCATGTTTTTTAGGACGAAAAGGCCGAATATGAAGTTAATTTTGACCAAAGAGTGAAGAATTGAGGTTGTAACGAAGGTTCAGCTCCCAAAATTCATTTTTTTATGTGTCAAAAACCTGGGAAATTGTCTGAAATCCCCATAAATTAGTGTAATAATATTAGAATAGTATCAACAGGTGAATCAAGTCAATTAAATGGCACTGTCAAGTATCGAAGATCACTTGTATTGGTGGAAACCATCAAAAATAGCTATTTCGATTATTATGCATGAAAGAAACAATAGATGAACAGCCAACATTTCTGTAGATATGTCCAGTAGAATAATAAACCCATGTGACAAGGACTTTGCAGCGTTTTTACGGTAATCTCACATTTCGGCGGGCTCGCGTTATGTTGAACGGGAACACACGTTGGCGATGTTTTGGGCGACAGGGTACTTGCCCTGAATGGGAGCCAAATTCGAGCAACCCAATCAATCAATCAAATATTTATTTGCAAAAGAATAACATTGCAATGAGTTTGACAAAGATGCATAGACAAGGGAAATAGGTACATTTTCTTAACTATAATAGTAAATACCACTAAGACTTTGTGATTTATTATTTTCAATAATGAACCTTCGGAGTCGAGCATGAAAAAATTTTAAAAAATAAAATAAAAATTAACCCTCCCACCCCATTTTGAAGTTTCCGTTTCAAGGTACGTAAAATCCGAAAACGGAATAAAAAGATTTCTGTCCGTCCGCCGTACTTCGCACTTTTCTTACTTAACATGAACCAAAATTAATGAAATTTGGCTTGTAGCTCCCCTTTGGGGTCTAGTTGGCCCGCGAAGCTCGACGTTACTGTCAGTCATCTCTAAGGGGTTCAAAATAGGGGTTGAAATTTTCAGAACGCCGTAGCTCGAAAACTTTCGACAGAAGGGTATGGTTTTTTTAACGTTTTTAAATTGATCTTGAGCTAAAGAATTTTTTGAGACCATCCGGAGCACTGTACGACCAGTCGTTCGTTTGCACCGAAAAGCTTCGTCAACATGATCGTGAATGAAATGGTATAAACCCGGCCCAGATAACATTGCTAGGAAAAACCTGATTATAATACCGGATGGCTGTTTGAAGTCGAGTTGGTTGTTCTGTGATATTATTTCATTTGACTTCCCTTTTGTGACTTCAATAAACGTTATGCTTCATGAAGAATAACAAATTATCAATTACTGAATTATTGAATCCCGCGCATTTCTATGAAACTGTAATTCCCTGGCCGGCTCCAGTACTCGATTTAGGGCTTTCCTGGGGGGAGCTCGAGGGTATTGACCAAAGAAAACAGTGATCTACAGAAGAAGGTGCATCTACACAGGTAAATAATAAACCGTTGTGTAATAATTTGCAGCGTTTTTTTAACCTTATTACACTTCTCAAACCTCTCGGCACAAATGTATACCAACTATTTGTACATGTGAAGGGCCTACGATTATTGGGGTTGCATGACACAACCCAATTCTGGCAAATAACTAGGTATACTGTCATAGCAGGTTGTACAGACTAAATCAAGCTTGAACAATAAAACTCAGTAACACGGAAAATGGAGGGAAAGACCTGCGCTCTTTGAAACACATACCTACCTAATCGTTCAAGGAGAAAGGTCTCAAAACCTTGGATGCAATATCTAAATATTGCGACAAACTTCCTAGAGTTCTTTTCCCACACAAACGGTGCGATTCGGCACGCAATCGCACTCTTTAGGGACAGTTTCGCTTCTCCAATAGTTCGGGATGCAATCCGCCAAGAAGCAGTTTCTATAAATATTGGGCATCAAAACGTAAAGTGACCCAGAGCCCCTGCCTGTTACAATTCGTGCAAAGCACAGAACACTCCAACTCATACAAGATTTTCTTATGAGTAAATTTTGGTTTATTATTCTGTGAATAATACACCTATGTATTCGCTCAGCAAAAAATTTTTATAACACCCGCTCAAACTTTTTTCTTTTACGTTTCAAGGTGAGCAGATTCCAAAACGCTGCAAAGTCCTTGTCACATGGGTTTATTATTCTACTGGACATACCTACAGAAATGTTGGCTGCTCAGTTATTGGTTCTTTCATGGGAAATAATTGAAATAGCTATTTCTGATGGTTTCCACCAATTTTGGCCCCCAAAACACGAATTAGGTAGGTACGCTCCTTTTTTTTCTCAAATTATCTTTGATAATTTGTAGTGCCATTTAATTGCCTTGATTCACCAGTTGACATTTTTTCCAGCGTTATTATACAAATTTATGGTGATTTCAGACAATTTCCCAGGTTTTTGGCTCATAAAAAATCGATTTTGGGAGCTGAACCATTGGTAGAACCTCAATTTTCCACTCTTTGGTCAAAATCGACTTCACATTCGGTCTTCTTGTCCCAAAAAACATGGAAAACGATAGCTCAAAAGCTCATTTTACTAACATGTTACTGAAGCACAAAAAGTACCTCTTTTGGTTTATTATTCTCTGAATAATACACCTATGTAATCGCTCAGCAAAAAATTTTTATAACCCCCCCTCAAACTTTTTTCTTTTCCGTTTCAAGGTGCGTAGATTCAAAAACGCTGCAAAGTCCTTGTCACATGGGTTTATTATTCTACTGGACATACCTACAGAAATGCTGGCTGTTCATTTATTGTTGCTTTCATGTAAAATAATTGAAATAGCTATTTCTGGTGGTTTCCAACAATTTTGGCCCCCAAAACTTGAATTAGGTACGCTTTTTTTTCCAGATCATCTTTGATCATAGGTAGTGCCATTTAATGGTCTTGATTCACATGTTTACACATTTTCTAATGTTATTATACACATTGATGGTGATTTCAGACAGTTTTCCAGGTTTTTGACTCATAAAAAAACCATTTTGGGAGCTGAACCTTTGGTAAAACCTCAATTTCCGCGTCTTTGGTCAAAATCGACTTCATATTCGGTCTTCTCGTCCCCAAAAACATGGAAAAGGATACCTCAAAACCTCATGTTACCAACATGTTGCTAAAACGCAAAAAGTACCTATTTTTACACACATTTTCACTCATAACACCCCTGGGTATATTCCGATCGGGCTGAAAAGTTTCGGGACACAACTAGGGCCCAAATGGAGCATGTGTGCGAAAGAACGATTTTTTTAGACCGAAAATGAAGCCTGTACACGTGATACGGCGGACGGCGTACGGCGGACGGCGTACGGCGTACGGACATTGCATTTTAGAATCTACGCACCTTGAAACGGAAAAGAAAAAATTTTGAGGTATTATTCACAGAATAATAAACCAAAATGCAATGTCCGTCCGCCATAAGCCGTATTACGTGTACCGGCTTCATTTTCGGTCTAAAAAATTCGTTCTTTCGCACACATGCTCCATTTGGGCCCTAGTTGTGTCCCGAAACTTTGCAGCCCGATCAGAATATACCCAGGGGTGTTATGAGTGAAAATGTGTGTAAAAATTGGTACTTTTTGCGTTTTAGCAACATGTTAGTAACATGAGCTTCTGAGATATTGTTTTCCATGTTTTTGGGGACCAGAAGACCGAATATGAAGTCGATTTTGACCAAAGAGCGGAAAATTGTGGTTCCACCAAATGTACAGACCCAAAATTGATTTTTTTTATGAGTCAAAAACCTGGGAAATCGTCTGAAATCACCATCAATTTGTATAACACTCGAAAAAGTATCTACACGTGGATCAAGACGATTAAATGGCACTATCAATTATCAAAGACAATTTGAAAAAAAATTCGTACTTGTCGTGAGTCCCTCCCGGGAACACTCCTCTAATATTTAAGTTCTCACCAACATTATAACGCCAAACTTACTTTCCGCAAATAAAGATATGAGTGGGGATACGGGCGACAGAACCCAGGGTACACAACCTGGGGCCCCACCACCAACTCCCTACAGGGAGTTGGAGGGAGAGGCCTCCAGTTCCTATAAAACCCTGGATCCTGGAGCTCCAGCTTCATTCGACACTTCCTCTAACTAGCTCTCTCTCTTCTCTCCTCTACCTTGCTCCCCCTCTCAGATGATCGGTGGATTACCGCCGCCTGGGTAAATTCCTACACTCACCTCTATCACCCCTTAACCGGGCGTAGATGATCGGTGGATTACCGCCGCCTGCGCCTTTCCTTTCCTCACGCCACCGTGATGAAATTCTAAATTCATCACAGTACTAATTCGTGTTTTGGGGGCCAAAATTGGTGGAAACCATCAGAAATAGCAAATTCAATTATTTCACATGAAAGAAACAATAAATGAACAGCCAACATTTCTTTAGGTATGTCCAGTAGAATAATAAACCCATGTGACAAGGACTTTGCAGCGGTTTTACTTTCAAGTCCAAGTAGTCGAGACATCGAGCGATGGTCGAATCACTGGTTTTGCATTGACGTCTTTGAACTCACGCTACATACGACCCGGGAATTCAATTTGCGTTTTTATTTTTTATTTTCATAGCATATACGAGCGAACCCATTTGAACAGGCATGCAAAGCAAAAAAAAAAATACGCATATATTTGATCAAGTAACAGGTACAATGGAGATGGTAGATACCAAAGACAAAAGAGGACCAAGTTATAGGAGCGCGTTACAAAAGGCTAGATGAGATTAAACTAATAAAATACCAAACATCTGGTGAAATAAAGACAACTAACATGAAGTAAACATTGGAAATCAAATTTTACGTGGGTATTCAATAAGGACCTCAAGTAATCAACTTAAAATTGAATGTTCTTAAATTAAGGAATACGAAATTGGACAGGAATTATTTTATGTTGAGCGATCACATATTCAAAAGTACGGAGGGATGAGGAATACTCGAGCCGGTTCCCTGTATACGGATGAGTGGGGAATTGATCGAATAATTGACTTGTGAATATGGAATGGCAAATGGCAATGGCAATGTTATGACTTGGTACATGAAAATTGATAAGATAAAGAAGTTCAGGGGTATCTAAAACGGAATTGATTATTTTATAAAGAAAAACTAGGTCAGCTGTTACTCTACGTTTTCTAGGGAAGTTATATTTAGGATTGACATTATATGGTTGTAATTTAACGAGGCACCTGGTATACCCTATCAATATGCAACCATTCTCAAAAACGCTGCAAAGTCCTTGTCACATGGGTTTATTATTCTATTGGACATACCTACAGAAATTTGGGCTGTTCATTTATTGTTTATTTCATGTGAAATAATTGAAATAGCTATTTCTGATGGTTTTCACCATTTTTGGCCCATAAAAATCGGATTAGGTACGCTCCTTTTTTTTCCCGATTTATCTTTGATCATTGCTAGTGCCATTTAATGGTCTTGATTCACCTGTTTACACTTTTTCTAATGTTATTATACACATTGATGGTGATTTCAGACAGTTTTCCAGGTTTTTGACTCATAAAAAACCAATTTTGGGAGCTGAACCTTTGGTAGAACCTCGATTTTCCACTCCTGGGTCAAAATCGACTTCATATTCTCAAAAGCTCATGTTACTAACATGTTGCTGAAACGCAAAAGTACCTATTTTTACACACATTTTCACTCATAACACCCCTGGGTATATTCCGATCGGGCTGAAAAGTTTCGGGACACAACTAGGGCCCAAATGGAGCATGTGTGCGAATGAACGAATTTTTTAGACCGAAAATGAAGCCTGTACACGTGATACGGCGGACGGCGTACGGCGGACGGACATTGCATTTTTGGAATCTACGCACCTTGAAACGGAAAAGAAAAAATTTTGAGGGGGTGTTATAAAAATTTTTTGCTGAGCGATTACATAGGTGTATTATTCACAGAATAATAAACCAAAATGTATGGCAGTCTACCTTGTAGTAAGGCGACCAAATCACAGAGCCATATTCGAGTTTGCTACGGATGAGTGAAATGAACAGCATTTTCAGTGTCAATGTGTTTGAAACCTGAAGTTATTGTATTAATAAAACCAAGTAGTTTGAGGGAGTGTGGAATTTTGTGACTGAAATGTTCTTTAAAAGTTAGGATGAATCTAAAATAATTCCAAGGTCTTTTATAGAATTGGTTCTTATGAGAGGGATATCGTCGAGGTAGTATTCAATTAGCAGAGGGTTGATAATTTGGGAGGTTTTGATGGAATGTATTTGCATCTGTAAGAGCATCGACAGTGGTAAAAATTTTGATGTCGTCAGCGTAAATCAAAATATTTACTTCCTGAGGAAGGGCGTACCGTACATCATTTATTTATAAAATAAACAGGAGAGGTCCTAAGTGGGATCCTTGAGGAACACCACTAGTTGCGATAAATGGTTCTGAAAGACAACCGTTCACTTTAACAATCAATTTACGGTTGGAAACAGAATACGTTGATATGGCTCTATTGCTGCCCCATATATTGGGCTGCCTGGATATGAATGCATGGAAAAAGTTATTGCGCAACTACGACTGGTGAGCAACAGGGAGCAAAGAGCAAAGCAACGAAATCAAACACCTGAAGTAAAGGGAGAGCGCACAGAATGCAACGTCGTTCAAAGGTCACGCAAAGTGTTTACCATAGAGCAGAGCGACGAGTTCAACCCAGTTTGATTTCGCCGCTCTCACCGCTCTGATCCTGAAGGTGGTCTGTACTCACTGTCTGTTGTTCACAGTATACTTACCATAATTTGTAGTTGTTGACACCTACATGACATACCTAACTATGCACGTGAATTGCTGGAATAGAATACAAAAAGTGTTATGACCCAAAAATTGTTCAATTCCGCTTCAATAATGTCTTACTAAATTTATGATTAATACAATTTTTCAAGTACGTAGACCACAGCTCAGCAATATTATTTGATTTTTGTACAAACATTCTGCAAGACTGCAAGACGTTCAGAAGGTATGATTGGGTTTGAGATGAAATTTGTCCACTTCTTCGTCAACTTGCCTTGAATGTTATCAAGCAAATATTCGTACGTGCTCATGGTCATTCGGAAATATTCTTGACGGGATTTCTTCACAGCACGAGGAATAAATGATGAAATTCACTGTGGATACCTCGCGATTGGCTACATTCGCCTATCGACCCTCACCTGCCTTGGTCGGCCTGCGAGCCAGGCAACTCTGGGCTCCAGGCTACGCTGGGCTCCTGAAGGGATCAGACTTGGTGGTTACAAGGACTTGGAACAACGCCGGGATTCAATGGAGCATGGGAAATTTTTAATCACATTTAACTTGAACAAGCCTTAACAGTACACTATTCCGCAAATGCCTACCTATGTCCTCCCAAGGGCAATTGCGAGTGTAAGTACCCGGGCTACGCCCGACTGTGCGGCAGCCGTGGAACGGACGGGACAATTTAGCCGGGGTGGTCCACGTTTTGGTCTTGGTCCTCCGACCTGGGAGCGAGCTAAGTTAACAATCTTGCCGGTGTCGGAAGATGAGAGGCTCTGTTGATGAGATACCACAGATTGGGCAAGAAAAGAAATACCTACTTCTTCAGATGGCATTGCTGCAGAGGGGTCGTGTCCGTGGCTCTAAAGATGTTCTCTGTTTGGGTTACTGAACTCAACGACCCTCTTTTGCTATCTTTTCTGCTGTATGTTTGGTGGTTCGATTGGTGGGGAATTGTTTCCACCAATCATAACGCGCGATCACAGGCGCGTGAGACCGTGGACGCAATGTGCTCCTGGGTCAGCACTTCTGTAACTGAGGCAGCAGAAGATGTCGAGACGATCGGTGAAAATAATTATTTTCGGTTGGATCGGATCTGACAGTTAATGAATTCCTTCACTTCTGTTTCCGCGTGTCAGAAAAAAATACCACGCTTTCAATGAGGGGTGGTCAGAAAAATAGAAATAATGATCCATTTCCACACAGAAAACTTTTCAGATGACGGATGGGAAAGGATTGTAGTCAAACTCATACAAGATCTCTTGCTTGTTTGCTCATTGCTTTTCCATTTGCTTCTCACTCTGGCTAGGTTACAACCTTGCCCTCTTCTCGTGCTCTTTGCTCTTTCCTTTGACGAGTTTTGCAGCTCTGCTCTTCGCTCCACTCTGTGAAAATTTGAGCAACCTCCCCGTGGTGTCTCCTGGGTAACGCAAATAGCCCACACTTGACTGTGTGACACAGTGAGAAAAGTGACGGTGGACGATATTGTCACAAGTTAAGAAGGTATAGCGATTAGGTTTCAGCATGACCGTCCCCATCTTCACTTGAAGCACAAACAACTCGAGAACAGGCCAGCGTAGGGACGTTGCGCCCATAAGGGCACTGCCCCGGCACCCAGAAACAATAAGGCAAGGCGCACACGGGTCGTTCAGGAATCGTGAGAGGTGAGTGATTTTTACGCCTGGACGTTACTACCTGTGTTAATGGGTTGGGATCCGCTTACGAGGCGTTGACCTATCGTGAAGGGGGAGATCCGTAGGCGTCTCGTTTTGAGCGAGTTTCAAGCGTCGTGCATAGCAGTACGTCCAGGCGTTTCGTCTAATCCCTGACGAACCTGAAACGCATATCCCACGAGTAGGATGGTCAACGACCCGTGTGCGCCTTGCCTAAGAGTAAAACAGAACACCAACCATGTGTTCAGTTGGCATTTGAATTTCCCTCCGTACACTGTACCTAGCATTTTTCACAAAGTTCAACAGTGACTCGCCAGAGTTCTCTGGCTATGGATATTCAATTATGGTGGTTCCATCATGTTGGCTCCCTGTAGCTCCCCAGGCAGATCATGTTATCTATTCGAATATAGCAACATTAATCGATGTCATGCAATCAAAATCGAAACCTAGGCTCCTGAAACTGGCAGGTCCTGGGACCTACTGATCCCATGGCAACCGAGAAGTGGCCCGTTCGCGCAACCAGTCGTAAACAATTTAGTTCGCCACGCCCACTTCGGGCATGTCTCCACACTTCTGTAGCGTGTTGAATTCCTAAATTCCCTACTTATAAGATGGATGGCACAGCTAGTGGGCGAGATAATTACTGGCGGAATTCACACACGTTCATTTGTTACCTGATTTGTAGGAGGCAGTTGGCCTCGAGACAGCTTTGCACAGTACTGGCTCGAGTTCAGGAGACACGTTGCTGAAAGAGAAATTTAAAACTAGGCTTCCAGCAAGGTACGTAATGACTGAAGGTCCTGGGCAAGTGATGCAATGAACTAAATGAACAAGAGAATTTATTAAACGAAACAAACTGACAAAGTTGAGGGGGATCCACGGGGTACGGCAATTAAGAGACAGACTTTCAGAGAAATGATGTTCGCGAAAATAACGGGGCTTGATACAAGGCAAAGGGACTGGACTGGGGGGGATTTAAGATAGTTAACTAAATATGTGCAATGTGTTGAACGAATGTTGTGGGGTGTACGGTAGCACCAGAGTCGGGTGCAATGCTCCTGAAGGGGTGTAATACGGGGTACTGTGGGTACGACTGAACATGGTCGAGGGGTGCAACGTTAGGCTCAGGCTCGGGGGTAGCAAGTTCTACCTGTAGGGGTTCTGCAACAGAACGGAAGAATCCCTCTGTTACTTCTGGCAAAATGCCGTGAACTACTGGACACCTGAAGGGCACTGCTACGTGATAGTCGCAAAATGGATAATACGGGTTAAGGGTGTAAGTCCTACCTCTTCCTGGGAACCTGGCAGGAACTCGTCCGGGCAACCTCCTGGCTGCTGTCTTCGGGCTCGTGCGGTCCACTGCTTCGGCGTCCACCCCAATGGCGAACAGGTATCGCCTGAAACAGGATACTTCCGCGGCAGTACAACGGTTACAACTCAACGTTGTACCCCTGTGCTTCCTGGCTGGCCTCCACTCTTCTCCTCTCGCGGTCGTCGTACAAATCAGTATTTCCAGAGGGGAAAGCAAAAAGAAAGGCCCGGTTCAACAACAAATACTTCGCACAGAATAATCCCTAATAAATCGCTGAAGGCTCTGACTCAACTCTACTGTCTCAATCTCACACAACTAAGTCTCAAGGAATATACAAAAGGTCGCAGGTCTGGTCTCCGAGAAGTCTCTGTCTCTTGTGTAGTGTCATGGCGGCTGCAATTGATTTTATGCACCACCCCTCCCTTCGCGAATCCGCCCCTTCGTGGCGTGGGGAAGTGGCGCAGATGGCTCCTGCGCCGACGGTTCCACCGGGTGATACCGATCGCGTATCGATCGAGGACTGCCTGGATCAAAAATGTAAGATGGCGATGTTCCGACATTTTACACCACCCTCCCCTAAAAAGAAGCCATTGTCCTCAATGGCTTGCAGGCTCCTCAAACTTACTGGGCGAGATTATCTTCAAATTTACTTTACATGCAGGAATGACTTCGGACCACATTCAGTCAATATATCGGTGACGACTTTACGATTACTACAGAACAAGGAACTTACTTTAAGGGCATTCAACCGAACACATCAACACTTTTTTTTTCTTATAAACTGTAACAGGGTTGACAAGAAACAACAAACTTTTTAAACACACACCTTGTACGCAGGGCCAGAAAGAACTTGACTTAGGGCGACTAGCCGTGCGGAATGTGAGGGACAACCTAAAAATTCTAACACTAACATGACTTACGAACTTAACTAAAAAGGAAACTGACAGCGACATGATCACTCCCAGGAGTGTCGAAAGGGGAACAACACTAGAACCATTCGCACCAACGGCGGGACTACTTAACGGAAATAAAAAATTGTTCTATTTGTTGACAGCTACCTCGAAAGGGTAAGATAAGAACATTACAACTTCACAAAATGAATATTCGCACTTAACTACAGAACCTACTTGACTAACGACAAGAACATTAACGGTAAACATAATATAAAATCAATGCCTATTGGCGCAAACAGGGGACAATTTACATCAACATTTACTGGACTGACCATAACAGGTGACACAAATATAATAATATACTGGACCAAAATGTACCGATTAACTTATTAAAATACATTTACAGAACATACACCACCAGAATAAAGCATTACAACTGGTAAATAATTTCTTTTTCACAATTAACTGACTTATTTAACTAACATGACTCATGAAGACAAGATACGTATCAACTGACCTACACTGGAACAAAATACGCGAAGTGCTATAACAGTAGCTCGTAGGGGTCTTACATGCTCGAACGTAAAGAATTAAAACTGCCCTCAAATTGAGCATAGGATTGGACATACAATAAGTACAAATACATAGATAAAGAAAACGGTGGAATATATGGCGTAGGTACGACCAGTGGACAACTACCTAAGTACCTTAGACGTTTCCTTATAGGTACCTCAGCGGATCACCATTCAGATGGCTCCACAGCAGCTGCGGTCGTCTCGGCAGCAGGAGAACTGGGCGCGGCTCCGTCAGGGGACAGCGGGCTATCGCGGGTAACATATATGCCAGGAGGGCACATCCGCGGCACAACACCCTTGCTCCTTCCGGAGGGTGATCGCAGGGTGGGAGAGTGCCACCGGCTCCCACTCTTCGGAACTCGGCAATCCAGCGCCGTATAGTGGAGCGACAGGACTCGCATCTCTCTCCGTGGAGCTCTACGTTGTCTTGGGGGCACGAGACACACGCCCCCTCCCATGGTATCCGCTTGGTCCGGAACACCGGCATCACGAGGGGGATGAAACCCCTTGCGGACGAGGTCATCTCGAAGTATGGGTCTCCGCCTTGGGTGCAGGGTGATGGGAGATCCGCATCCGGGTCGTCACGGATCGCCTCGGCCGATGCGTCTTCCTGGTGGTCCATCCGTGGGGAGGCGCCACTCTCAGTTGTTTCGCGCAAGGCCTCCTTCATTTGGGCGACGTTGCGCAGCAGGGAAGTGTACTGACTCCTGGTCCTTGCCGCAGATCCAGGGGAGGTCCGGATACAGTGGGGTCGCAGGGCCAGCGGCGAGGATGCAGGCGACATCTCGCTACGTCCACTAGCGGCATCTTCCGGTGGCTGCACTTCCGGGGGGTCGGTCTCTACTGCATACCCTTGGAATTCTGCATCGTCCAGGGTTACGGTTGCTACCTGGGGGCCGGGCTGAGTCTTATTGGGTCGGCTGTCATCAAGGTCCTCTCCGAAGGACGTCGTGCGAAGCAGGTCTCGGACGTTCGAACAGAATCTGAAGGTGGCGGTAGGGGTGCCGCGGCATCGGGGGTTGGGAACTATCAAAAATCCAGGTTCTGGATCCTCTCCCACGGGTCTCAATGAGTCCGTCACCAATCCCCTAACCAATCTCTTAAAAGAAAATGGACTATCACAATGCCGCTCCCTGATCTCACCATTTATACAACTCTCCACTCCAGTTGTCCAACCCTCACAACACCGACCAAGAAGCACAGTGGATTCGTTACATTCTGGGATCCGCGATCCCCTCCTTATACTACCCATAACTGGTCCTACTTTGTGCTTCCATTTTGTCTTGGTATTCCTAATCGGGTCCCTATCACCTAGGTACTGGTCCTACTGGGTGTTGTGAAAGGAATTTCCCTATTAGCCTTACAGGACAACATAGGGTATCGTCTACGGGAGAATCAGGTGGGATATTTGTGGGCAAGATTGCTTCCCTGGACCCTATAGGGGTAATTACAGGGATTGGGGATCCATCCACCCTATCTCCTAGCGGGGCGATTTCGGGTAGGTGTACCTGACATCAGAACGTGGGCACCATGCAAAGGTCGCACGTCCCTTCATCCCTAATCTCTTGGCGAACGTCGGGGAAAGAGAGCTCGCACCGGCCTGCGTCCGGGTCCGGGCTCCTCAGAGCGGGTATGTCTCGGAAATCTCCGATCTTGGTCTCGGCGGCTGGTGACGGTGGCTCAGCGAGTTCTTCGTCAGGGACTCCTTTGCGTGGTGATTCATCAATTTCAGGCGCCGAGACGCCATTGATTGCAGCAAGGATACTCACTGTTTCCGGCCCTTCGGGCGACACTTGGAAGGTCGCGAGGTCTATAGGTACCTTTGCTAACAGGTCCAGTCCCATAAGGTTGAGTCCCTTTCCTGTGGCGGGCAGTATGTGAAACGTATGGGGAAAGTCGTAGGCGCCCACTCGTACACGGAGGGTCTGGGTCCCCTGAAAGTGTATGGGCTCGCCTCCCGCTCCGCGTGCTTGTACCAATGTCGGCTGGAGGGTACTTCCGGGGACAGGCCCGTTAAGCAGGGAGACTTGGGCCCCGGTGTCCACGACCATGGTGACGGACGTGTCGTTTAATAGGACGGGCACCGTAATGGCCGGCCCGTAGCTTTCAATGGTAACAGGGGCAACCCAAGGGTTACTGGCTACCAGCCACTGGTTCCCCTCGGAAGCCCCCCTCATGGTCAGATCCTGGAAGATGATTTCCCGTGGTTCAGTTGAGTCATAACCCTCTTCTGGGTTGACTCGGACCGCTTGGCAACGTGTCAGGCTTGTGTCGAGGGCCAGGCTACGCTCGGTGGGCGCGTTGACCTCAACATCTCCGACACCCGCCGCGTGGTGAGGATGACCCAGTCCAGTCGGGATCGTCGGGCCTGCATACGGTTGCGTACTCGGAGGCGTTTTCCAGGCTTCCCGCCTCCATCCGGCACCGAACGGCTGTCTCGGCGAGGGCGGTCGCGTGATGTCTCTCAGGTGCTCGTTCAAGACACTAAAGTCGCGCTCCGAATGGTCTCTGGCGCCACAATATGTGCACCAATATCGGCAGCCAGATGCGAAAAGCCGCCACAAAACCTACACTTAAATGGCAAAGACGAGACGGGCCTCGGCAGATACTGAGGAAGGATCTCCGAGAATGGGGGGGAGTGTGCCACCAGTGCGTCTTGAGGCCCTGTTCTCCTGGCCTGAGGCTGGGTGCGAGCAGGACATCCGTGCGCCAAGTAGCCCGTCTGACCACAATGGTAGGAGTCCCCCGTGCGGGGCTCCCTAGGCGGTTCTCTGGTGTAAACAGCACCCACATTCCAGGGCTCCGCACATCCTGGTCCCACCGACAAGGTCTCGCACAAGTCTAGGGCGTGGGCGACCGTGTCATCGAACGTTGGCGGACAATTACCCGCGAGGGCCGTGCGTAAGTGTCCCTCCAGGCCCCTGGTAAAAACACGTTTTGCCCGCTCATCGACAGCTGGGCGCCTTTCATTCGCTGTCAAATCGGGGTAGGTGGCACGCACCAAACGCCCCACCAGACGACGTACCCGATCGGCGTACTGTACGATGGACTCGGACTCCTCCTTCCGGCACGCAGCTAGTTTCTGGGAAAGAGCCTCAGCGCTCTCTCTTCAGAACCATTGTAAGAGTCCGGCCTTGGTGACACTGTAGGGGGATGGGGCATGTCTCCAATCAGGGTGACTAATTAGGCAATTAAATGCCACACCCTTCAACTTCATACGAAGTAGTCCGGCCCTCTCCGCTTCCGACATGCACCCGGGTAGCATCTTCCAATAACTCGAAATAATCAGAGATGGGTAGTGCCTCTGGGTCGGAAGAGTCCCACATCACCAAGGAGTCGATCATTGCCTGGGACAGTCGTGGGGGTGGACGTTCCCTGGCTTTCATTTCCGTGAGAATATCCAGGTGAGAATTCACCATAACCTGACCTAAGGCCAACACAGACCTCTCAAGCGAGGCCAACTCAGGGCTCCCTTTCCTGACGTCACTATCAGTTCCAAACGAGGTGGCCATGGTTCTCATTATTTTTTTTTTCAATCCGGGTAAACGATCCGATCCTTTCAGGAATTGTAGATTTCCGTTAAGCACAATGAACAAGGAACAGCGGAACACTAATACTAATAGAAAGGACAAATACTAAACTAGTTCAAAAGGACATAAAGCATACAACTCAATAGTTAAAATGAAAGGCGGGATACTAATCTAGTTCAGCAAGACATAAAACATACAATTCACTAGAATAATAAAAAACCACAGTCATGCAGCATGGCTATAAGAGCGAATTTTCGAAGTTTTCGGCATCTTCCTCCTCCGCCTAAAATTTTCTGAAAATTAATTTTCGGCCAATGTTTTCCCAACTTGATACCATACAAAATTAAAACAGGAGTAGTTTTACGCAAAGTAAAATTTGGGGTGGAAGGAGGGGGAGGGGGAAATCAAAAATGTTTTGAATACCAGAAGAGTAGGTATTGGGTACCTACGTAACAAATTTTTTGTTCCATTTTTTGCCGAGTAACACCTCGGTTTGTAGATTTTCCAACGCTGAACACGATGGTGAAGTCAGAATTGCGATATCCCATTCCGTTATCAGATTAGAGCAGACGAACCAGGAAGAACATCTCAAGAAATAACCACGTTCCTTCATCTTCAAAGTGCTCCAGTTTGAGAATGGAATGAGATATCGCAATTCTGATTTCACCATCGTGTTCAGCGTACAAAAACCTTTAAAATGAGGTGTCACTTGTCAAACTTTTTCATTTTGGGAATTTATGGGTAATTTCCCCCCCCCTAAAACTCCCCAAAACTCCCCCTTAGAGTGACCCGATTCTGCCCATCTTCGAACTTAGCCTGTCGATTGCCAAGACAGATTTTTCGTGCAAATTTGAACTTTTTATCTCAATTCTTTCGAGAGTTATCGTCTGGAATGACACATACATATATAAATATATAAATATATATATAAATATATAAATATATAAATATATATATGTGATGAATTTAAAATTATCATCACGGTGGCGTGAAGGAGTGAATAGATGAGAGCGAGGGGAATTTCACCTAGGCGGCGGTAATCCACCGATGTAGGTGAGAGGAAGGAAATTCACCCAGGCGGCGGATATCCACCGATGTGAGTGAAGGGAGGAATCTCGTCTAGGCGGCGGTAATCCACCGATGTAGACGAGAGGAGGGAAATTCACCCAGGCGGCGGTAATCCACCGATGTGGGTGAAGGAAGGAAGGTGCTTGTCTAGGCGGCGGTAATCCACCGATGTAGACAAGAGGAGAAGGTAGGAGGTGAATTCCCAGAGCGGCGGATACCACCAGGCATCTGGGAGGAGGAAGGTAGAGAGAGAAGAGAGAGCTGGTTAGAGGAAGTGTCGAATGAAGCTAAAGCTCCAGGATCCGGGATTATATAGGACTTGAAGTCCTCTCCCTCCAGCTCCCTGCTGGGAGCTGGTAGTGGGGCACCAGGTTGTGTCCCCCGGATTCTGTCGCCTGTCTCCCCACTCAGATGTTTATTGACGGAAGGTAATTTCTACATCGGAATATTGGTGAGAGCTTTAAGGTTGTAGTGGAGTGTTCCCGGGAGGGACTCACGACAGAGGTCCCCCCAGTTCGAACCAATGATTGAGGTAGCTGAAGGCTCAAGTTGACAGTGGCTGAGGGCTGCGGAAACAAAAAGGGGAGCTGAAGGCGCAAGGATACAGGAGCTGAAGGCTGAAACAAACAATGGTAGTGCTGAAGGCAGGAGAGTGACCGGAGGTGTCTTAAAGCTAGGGTGACATACAATTAGTAGAATAAGTAGGTATAAGTTGACATAAGTAGACAGAAGTAGAAAAAAGTAGGCATAAGGAGACTTAAGGAGCTAAGTAGATGTAAGTGGATGTAAGTAGATGTAAGACATAAGTAGATGTAAGTAGATGTAAGGCATAAGTAGATGTAAGTAGATGTAGGACATAAGTAGATGTAAGTAGATGTAAGACGATGATGGGAAACATATGTACAAAGAGGGTGTGATGAAAAATTCGATGAGGTGACAATATTTACAAAGGTGGTGAGTTCGATGGTGATGAGGATAGTATGGTAGGTATTTACATTAGATATTTACAGGCGCAAGGTATTTACAGGAAACTTTGACAGGTATGTACAGGTATAGACAGGTATGTACAAATTTCCGGTACGGTGTCAGGGGAGACAAAATTGAGCGGGGTTGCGAGATCCGCCGTTCCCTGGGTGTGGGTTGTGTGTGGTTTAGTGTAGTGAGTGTGTGTGTGCTGTGCAAAGGTGGGTGTAGTGTGTGGATGGGTGTTGATGGGGCCCGCTGCGACGGAGTGGCCACGGCGGGGCTGTGAGGTTCGGCACAGTGTCTGTGGGATAATGGAACACATACACTGTCCCGAAATCTCAAGGCCCCGCCGTGATTTCTCAGAGCGGGGCAGGGGACTTGGCCGCCGAGACGCGGGGCGAGGGACGCTCCCGTCGTCTGTTGCGGCGCCCGGACCTTTTCGTCCCGGCGGAGGCTATTGCGGATATCCCCGGCGGCGGTGGGGGAAGAGGGGGTGTTGTAGGTTTGGCGGGCTGGGGTGGTTGTGGGGTTGAATTTAAAATTGGGGGGTCGAAAATGGAGAAAAACGGGGGAGTGAGAGGGGGCTGAAATTTGGGGGGCGGGGGTTGTTGAAATTTGGGGGGTGGGGGTTGTTGAAATGTGGGGGGCGGGGGATTTGGAAGGGGTGGTGGGGGTGGCATAAGCAGGGCGAAATGAAGTTGGTGGAGGAGTGGATCGATAAGGGGGTCGGACGGGACGTAGGGGGGATGTACCCCGGTGGCATTTGCTGCGCGAAATTCGCGCAGTATGCGCCACTGGGGGTACTTCCACCGCCGGGGCCGGGGGGGAAGTCCGGAAATCCTTCGCGGGAAAAACCGAAGCGATGCAGTAGGTCCGGGCGAAGGGGGTAGGGGGGAGAGCGGGTCCGGGACGTACACGTCCCGGAGTATCGCCGCCATTTCCGGATCCGAATCGAAATCCGGAAACGGCGACGGGGGAGACAGATTCGGAGGAGAGAGGTGTTGCATTGCAAACAGACGGCGGGAGACTGATAGTGGATGTAGGTTGAGGGAGAACAGGGGCGGGCTTGCAGCGGGCGAAAGGGACGGTGTGGGGTTTCCCGTCCATTAGCAGGGTCGCGGTGGTCGGTGTTGTGCGGATGACTTGAAAGGGCCCGGCATAAAGGGGCTGAAAGGTTTTATGCATGCCGGGCTCTTTCAAGTACATATGCGTGGAAGTGTAAAAGCGTTTTGGGTAAGTGGTGTCGTTTGTCGGTGTTGAGGTGTGTAACGGTTCCCTGTTAATGGACGGGGTGTTGTGTGGAGGGAAAATGTCGGCCGGCAACCGAATGGGGTCTTTAAATGCGTGTTGTGCGGGACTTGTGTTGTCTGAAGGACGGGCGGAAGTGCGGAGGCTAAGTAGAACGTAGGGGAGGGTTTTGGTCCATGAAGGGGAAGTGGCTGATGTGGAGATGGCTTGCTTGAGGACCGAGTGCCACCGCTCTATTTTCCCGTTGGATTGGGGGTGATAGGGAGTGGTGCGGATTTTCTGAATCCCGAGGGAACGGAGGAGGTCGGCAAAGTGGGCTGATTCAAATTGCCTCCCCTGATCGACCGTGAGTGTCCGCGGACAACCGTAGCGGCTGATCCATTGAGTGAGGAAGGCCGCGGCGACGGCGTCCGCGGTAATGTGGGCGAGTGGGATACACTCTACCCAATTTGTCGCACGGTCGATCATGGTGAGGCAATACCTCTTCCCCTCGGAGGGGGGAAGGGGCCCGACCAGATCCATGTGGACGTGTTCCCACGGGAGAGAATCGGGGATAGGTTGAGGAGGTACATGCGGGTGAGCCGAGACCTTGAATTGCTGGCACTTCTGGCACCCTAGAACCCAGGTACGTATATCCGTGTTCATATGGGGCCAGAAGTACCGCGTTTTGATGAGGTCCCGGCTTGCCCGGATGCCGGGATGATGGAGGGAGTGGTAGTGTAGGAACAACTGCCTCCTCAGCTCCGGCGGGACGTACGGGCGCGGTGTGTCGGCCGATACGTCGCACCAGAGGTCTAGGGGAGGCAGCTGTTCCAATTTTGAGGCGGAGATGAGATGGGAAAGAGCGGGATCGGAGGTAGGAGTTTGATGGTTTTTGAGGGTTTGCGGGGAGGGAAAGGGCAGTAGCTCCGCCACCGGCGCAGGGGTGGGGCGGGAGAGGGCGTCGGCAACGCAGTTGTCGGCCCCCGGCAAATAACGAATATCGGACGTGAATTGTCCGATAAATTCGAGTTGCCGGAGGCGACGGGGGGAGGCTGATTTTCGATTTTGGAGGAGGGCGTGGGTGAGGGGCTTGTGGTCGGTTATGACAGAGAACTGCCTGCCCTCCACGAAGTCACGAAAGTGTTTGATGGCTTCGTGGATGGCGAGGAGTTCTCTGTCAAAGGTGGAGTAATTTTTTTGTGTGGGGGACAGAGTTTTGGAGAAAAAGCCGAGAGGTTGGGGGGTGGCGCCGTTGTGTTGGTGGAGTACTGCCCCGATGGCCCAGTCGGACGCATCTGTGGTGATGGAGAGTGGGGCGTGGGGATCGGGATGGGCCAATAGAGCGGCGTCAACTAGGTCCTGTTTGCATTGGTGGAAGGCGGTAGTGAGGGCGGGGGTCCATGAAATGGGGCGTTTATCGTTTTTTTTAGCCGGTTGTGGGATAGCGTGTATGAGTGGTTGTTGGTGTTGTGCCGCGTGTTTGATGTGTCTACGGTAAAAGTTCAGCATACCCAGGAAACGGCGGAGTTCTGAGACAGTGTTGGGACGTGGGAAATCGGTGAGGGTGTGAACCTTGTCTGGTAGGGGTTTTATTCCTTCGGACGAGACCTGGTGGCCGAGGCAGCGGACGGAGGGCTGGGCGAGGACGCACTTTGGAGTGTTAATTGTGAGGCCCTCGGCCGCGAAGATGTCAAGTACTTGTGTCAGGTGTGCGAGGTGTTCGGTTGGGTTTCGGGAAGCGATCAGGACGTCGTCCAAAAAACAGAAGACGAAGGGCAGGCCTCGTAGTATGTTATCCATGTAACGCTGCCATGTTTGGGCAGCGTTACGGAGGCCGAAACCCATTTTGACATACTCGAAGAGGCCGAAAGGGGTGATGATAGCTGTTTTAGGAACGTCAGGGGGGTAGATGTGAATGTGATGGAAGGCACGGGAGATGTCGAGTGTAGAAAAGATGGTGGTGTTGTGCAGGTGGGAGGAGAAATCCCTGAGGTGCGGGACGTTGTAAAGGTCTGGGGTTGTACGGGCATTGAGGCGGCGGTAGTCGCCGCATGGGCGGATATCCCCGTTAGGCTTCTGCACAATATGTAGTGGAGAAGCCCACGGGGATTTGGAGGGACGGATAATGCCGTCCTTGATGAGGAGGTCGAAATGCTTGCGGGCCTGTGAGAGTTGGAGGGGGTGGAGGCGTCGGGCTTTCGCGGATATTGGGGGGCCAGAGGTTTCGATGAAGTGTTGGGTCTGTGAGATGTGGGCTGAGGGGCGGCGCTGGGGTTTGTAGTTGAGGAGGAGCTGTTCAAATTTGGAGGGGGGTCGGTCCACCGCATGTATGAACCCGGGGATGGGTTTCTGGGTGGAGGGGTCGAGCAGGCGCGCGTTACGGACGTCTACCTGGAGGCCGAAATATGCGAGGAAATCGGCCCCCAGGATAGCCTTCTCTACGTCCGCCACGGTGAATTCCCACTCGTACGCGAGCCCGCTCATATGAATTGATGAGCGGTACGTCCCGTACGAGGGGATGGTAGTACCGTTGGCGGCGTAGAGGAGTTGCCGGTAACAACGCGCCTGTCGCCGTAGTATGTTATTGGGGAAGATAGAGAGCGCCGCCCCTGTGTCAACGAGGAAGGGGACGTGCGTCTTGGAACACTTCAGAAACAGGCGTTGATGAGCTGGGGCGGAGTGAGGCAAAATTGGCGAGGTGTTGGAGTCCGTCGGAGGGGGGGGGCTTGGTTCGTCCGAGGTGATGGGTGGGTGCGATGGTGGTGGTTGTTCCCCCGCGAAGGAGACGCGGGGTGATTTTTTGCCGTTCCGGGGAGGGGGAACGGTAGTGGCGGCGCGAGTGGCGGCCGGAGGGGTGGATGTTGTGGGGGCGGGGTTGGAGGGGCCGTTCCGTGGTGGGGGAACGGTAGCGGCGGCGCTAGTGGCGGCCGGAGGGTTGGCTGCCCTGGAGGCGGGCTTGGAGGGGCCGTTCCGGGGTGGGGGAACGGTAGCGGCGGCGCTGGTGGCGGCCGGAGGGTTGGCTGCCCTGGAGACGGGCTTGGTGGGGCCGTTCCGGGGTGGGGGAACGGGAGTGGCGGCGCAGGCGGCGGCCGGGGGGTTGGCTGCCCTGGAGGCGGGCTTGGAGGGGCCGTTCCGGGGTGGGGGAACGGGAGTGGCGGCGCAGGCGGCGGCCGGGGGGTTGGCTGCCCTGGAGGCGGGCTTGGAGGGGCCGTTCCGGGGTGGGGGAACGGGAGCGGCGGCGCTAGTGGTGGCCGGAAGGTTGGCAGCCGTGGCGGCGGCGTAGGAGGGGTAGCGAGGCGAGGTGGAGGTGGTGTGAATGCGGGCGGGGGGGGGTTGGTGGTGGTCCCCCCCGTGTTGGCGAGGAGGGGGGCCCGCCGGATTTACCGGCGGGCGTCCGCGTTTCCCTGCTTGGAGGAGTAGGAGCAGGGGGGCTGGCATTTGCGGGCCTCCCCACCGAAGTTCACATGGTAGAAACATCGGTGGGGGGGGTCCGCCGGGAGGTAGGTCCTGGTGGGGCGCGTGGAGTTGGAGTGGGGCGCCGTTTTTGGGGACCTCCCTCTCTGTTGCCGGGAGGGGGAGACGGCGCGGTGGTCGGCCGAGCGCTGGCGTCGGTGGTCGGAGGAGGGGATCGGCCGGCGATCGGCGGAGAGGGAGCGGCGCCGGTGGAGGGAGGGGGGCCGGCGGCGCTCTTCAGATGGCGACCGGTCCCTGCGTGGGGTGGGGAAGCGGGGTGCGGCGACCTCCGTGACGCTGGCGGCTGCGGCGAGGTCGTAGACCGTGTCGGCCAGACGGAGAAGCGGCTCGTCCGGTCCGTCGAGGTGGCTGGCGAGCGCCATCTGGATGGGGTGGGGGAGGGCCCGCAGCCAGAACGTCCGAGCGATGTCGGCCGTCACGACGTCGTGTAGTTGATGACGTAGGCGACGGTACAGGTGGGAAGGTTTCAAATCGCCGAGGTGTTGGGGCTGGGACAGCGCTGCGACACGTGCGATCTTGGAGGGCTGGTATAAGTTGATGAGGCGGCTGCGGAGGTCGTCGTAGGCGGCCGTGGCGTCGGGGGAGATGTCAGAAGTCTGCAGGAGGATCTGATATGGTAACAGGGAGATGATGCGTGAGTAGCGGGTACGCTGGCTGCGGATGTTGGCGGCAGAAAACGCAGCGTCGACCTGGAAGAACCAGAGTGCGGGGTCGTGCGTGTAGAAGGGGGGTAGCGACAGCGGGAACGACGCAGAGGCCGTCGTGACGTCGGCGGCGGCGTGTGCGGCAGCTGCAGCGGCGGCGGCAGCGGCGGCGGCGGATGCGGTGGAGCCGGGTGGTGAGAGGCTTGTGAAGGGGTTGTCGGTTGCGTCAGAAGTCGCAGTGGTCGGCGGCTGCAGTAGGGACGGCCGGAGGAGCGGCGGTGATGGCGAGTTCGGGTCCATGGTGGCTGTGAACAAAATTCAAATTTGAGCGGTTGAATTTGAAAATTCGCAATGAGCGGCGGCGGGGTTGGATGCGGCGGATAGTTGTGTGGTTGCGAGTGGGCCAAAAATTGCGAATTTAAACTGACTATTTTAAATGTGAATTTAAAATGCGGGACACCGAACTAGACTGGGGCGACACATGAGGTGGTAAGAAGGTAGAAGGTAGAAGGTTGGATGAACGTCGGGTTCACCACTGTGATGAATTTAAAATTATCATCACGGTGGCGTGAAGGAGTGAATAGATGAGAGCGAGGGGAATTTCACCTAGGCGGCGGTAATCCACCGATGTAGGTGAGAGGAAGGAAATTCACCCAGGCGGCGGATATCCACCGATGTGAGTGAAGGGAGGAATCTCGTCTAGGCGGCGGTAATCCACCGATGTAGACGAGAGGAGGGAAATTCACCCAGGCGGCGGTAATCCACCGATGTGGGTGAAGGAAGGAAGGTGCTTGTCTAGGCGGCGGTAATCCACCGATGTAGACAAGAGGAGAAGGTAGGAGGTGAATTCCCAGAGCGGCGGATACCACCAGGCATCTGGGAGGAGGAAGGTAGAGAGAGAAGAGAGAGCTGGTTAGAGGAAGTGTCGAATGAAGCTAAAGCTCCAGGATCCGGGATTATATAGGACTTGAAGTCCTCTCCCTCCAGCTCCCTGCTGGGAGCTGGTAGTGGGGCACCAGGTTGTGTCCCCCGGATTCTGTCGCCTGTCTCCCCACTCAGATGTTTATTGACGGAAGGTAATTTCTACATCGGAATATTGGTGAGAGCTTTAAGGTTGTAGTGGAGTGTTCCCGGGAGGGACTCACGACAATATATATATATATATACATATAATTTTTGGTGTCTTTCGGCAGTGAATTCAGGATGGTCTGAAACGGATTTTGGTATAAAAATCTTTCGGAAATTCGAGTTTTAAAAATTTTGGACGGAGAACAATAGCTTCCTTTTCTTCGAAAATTCGCTAAAAGGAAAGGACGTAGCGGAAGAGGGCCGCAGAAGAGGGGTACAGTCGGGTGAATAAGCGTAAGGCCGTAGGGAACCGGAGGCTTGATCACCACAAGTCAAGGGTCCACGGGACTGTACTCAAAAGAAACCTAAAAAGGGGCTCGACCAAAAAAAGGAATAACATTACTATAGTGTGCTCCAAGAATATTGTCCAGTGAAAGTGAACCGCTGCCCGCACCTGGCCTACCCCTCTCCATTGCATTAAACGAACCCCCTCTTCGCTTCTCCATCTAACTTCTCCATCCTGGCCACTCCCAACAACTATAGCTTGAAGTTTCCCTATCTAAATCCCAACCTTGTACGTGTTAAGGAAATTATTGAAAAATGAAATTTGA